>VZTI01000537.1:1962065-2102612 GCA_013397865.1 Struthidea cinerea | reverse complement strand
AAAAAAAAAAAAAAAAAAAAAAAAAAAAAAAAAAAAAAAAAAAAAAAAAGGCAAGAAAACTTTTGAAACCGGGATGGCTCAAAAAAAAAAAAAAAAGTGGGACTGAAATACACAAGTCTGAACCTCAACACTGCTGACTCAATCAGCAGAGTTCTACATATTTTCTGGACAAAGTTTCTGAATTTCAGGCATGAAGGTGTCTAGTGCCTGGAAAGGGAAGGGAGATGCAGATGGCACCTGGGAAAGCTGCTGGTCTGCAAGTGTCCTGGACAGACAAACAGAGCAGTGGGGACATGTAACTGAGCAGCACTTCTAGTAACAAAGGAGAAAAACATTAGCAGCAGCACAGCATTGCAAGGTAACTACTTTAATTTGCCTGGAGACAATATCCATCACATCCAACTAGTGATTTTTTAAAAATTCTTAATTCAAGACTAAATGGATTGGTACTTGATGCACGACTCTCCATCTTTTCAGATACCACTGCTCTGCTAATGACTCACATTACTCACTGCCTTGATCCTTGGGGTTTTAGTGAATGAGCTACATATTAAGCAATTGCACTTTACAATGATCACACTTGGCCAAATCACTAGAGGAATGAAAACTGGCAAGCATCAGAGCTCCCTACTCACATGAAACACACAGACAAAAGACAGGTTAAATTCGTAAGAAAAGGTGCTCTGTACTGGGACTTCGTAGGAATTTTGATAAAGTCATTACAAAAACTTTCAAAAAGGATTTCAAAAACTTATTGCCATTAATTACAGCCAAGGAATGGAATACAGGCATTCTTAGGAAGCAACCACTCTCTCTCATCCTTCCACTCCAGATTCTGCCTATTTTGTGGTATCTGCGGTACCACTAGCTGTTGTGGAATTCAAAACTCACTGCAGGTTTCTGTCCCAGAATCAAGCGTGTTCAATGAGCTGATTTCCAACTCCTACTTTGCAATAACCTTCCAGAAATAAACCACAGCATAAACAATGCAGTATTGTCTCCCAAGTCTTCAAACTGCTTGGAAAAAAATATAGCTCTAGGAGACTTGTGACTTTTCCTGTCCAATTTGACAGTATGACATTGACAGCATGACTTCTGGAGCAAAAGTTAGAGTACTTCTTCAGGTTTTCCACAGCTCTGTCTGCTTTGTCTAAATGGGAGAACAGAAGGGAGACACCTGCAAAGCCACCTCTGCTAGACTGTTCCCCCTTCACAGCATTTCAACATCCTGTGTATTTAAATCAGATCAGTTCAAAAATACGCAAGTCCTAATGTAGCAACCCTCTGGGCTCAAATACATGAAGAAATCACCATTCTTTAGCTGAGCAATACTAACATCCTACACAGATGTGATAACGTGTTAGGTAAGAGAGGTTAGCTCCTCCTGAAGAAGGCAAAATAATGCCCATTGGCACCAGTGTTGAGTGCTCCTTAAGCTGAAGGAAAGGGCACTCTCTGCTCCCTGGCAGAGCAAGATTATTGCAGGCAATGTCGTGTCAGTGATGCCGTCTGCTGGAAGCGACAAAAAACTTCTCGTAACTTCACTGCAGTTCTACTCTGCAAAAGCAGGAACATCGTTTCCAGTGTCCCAGCCAATTTTCTCCCACACAGCAGTGAAGTACAGGAGGATGTAGCAGCAATGTAAATACATGGCTGCACATCTACAGATCTTCTGTACAGGCGATTCCTGTGCCACCATCAAGCCCAAAGACAGAAATTAATGTCAGGATCAAAATCATCCATGGAAATGCTTGACAGGAAGTGTTCCATGCAAAATACACAGCAACTTACCTGAAACCATTTTATGCAGGACTGCATGGACACAAATCCAACAATCATTTCAGAAGTTTGTGGATGCTCACATCACCTGTACTGCATTGAATTTGAACTACTTCATATTTGGTGACTATGCTGAATTCCTACTGACAGTGGCTAATCCACAACTCTTTCTCCTATTTCCTCAAGTCCAAGGATAAAAACTTCCTGCTTTTTCATTATAGCAGTATTTTAAAAATTTTTATTTCTTTAGTCAAGTTTCTTTCAGATCTGTGTTTCAGGACCAAAAGAGTGCTGTGCATTGCCAAATACAACACAGCACTAATTCTCCTTGAATACAAAAAAGTTTTTCCTGAAACACAAACAATATGCAGCTACTGCTTTTAAATCATGCACAGCACTAAAACCTTCCAACAGCCTGGATGAGGAAACCAACTTCCAAGAAGCCTTGGGATGGAAATATTTGAGAAGTTTTCCTGGGAACACTACAGAGCTCTTTAGTAGTGTGTACATTCGAATATATCTGGAAATGCAAACCAATAATTTTCATCTTTCAACTCTTTAGTTCTCATTTCATTTCACCTGCTCTACATGTGGCAATAATAGGATTTCTGCAAGTGAACCGGAAAACCACCATGTCAGGGATCCAAGGAGGTTTAGCATTTGTTTCAAAAGATTCTTCAGAGCATTTGTTCAAATGTGCCAACACTTTATTCCAGTTAAGGTAAGATGTAACAGCCTTAACACAAATTTCCAGTTACGGAGTAAGAACTACTCAAAACTAAACAGGAGTGGCCATTACAAAGGAAAAAAACTATTTTATATGTAAAAGGTATCAAGAAAAAGTAACACAAAATCAAGACAAAACATTCCATCCCTACAAACTATGAAGTGCAAAGAAATGCGTATTTTTCTAATACTAATGTAATTTTTTTTTTAGTCTATCAGTCTTCAGTGGGATTCATGGGACTGCAGCTCTACTCCAGGGAAGTATCTTTAAAAAGGCAGTGCAACTCTATGGGATTTTTGCTTCTCAAGTTTCTTACACTGTGTGAGTGAACTCACCCTGGGACACTGTACATCAAAGCTAGAACATCTTGCCAAGTGCATCCCAAACGGCACTAAAGAATCTGTAGGATGAATTCTTCCAAAGCAGACACGTGACCGCATGGTTTTCAGTGGAAGTCATGCAGACGCGGCCAGGGGCAACATGCAGGGCAACATTTGGATCTGAACTGCCAATCCTGTGCCACAAGCTGAATGTGTTCTGCCCTCACTGAAACATGTCTACTGTGACAGCAGAATACGTCCCCCACCGTGTCTCCTCCATTTCTAAATAAAATCTAACAGGAGGAGAAAAACATACCCTCCACAAAAGGGAACTGGATTTTTATTTCCACATTCAAGCAATTCACACCCGCTTCTTTTCTCTAGGCACATCTAAAGAGTCCTGGAGAAGCTCTACAGACTGGGTGAACTGCTTTTGGGAGTTTCTGATGAAAGATGTTCCTCACTCATACAAACCAGCACTGTAGGTGGTGAAGGACTGCAAAGAGGGGCTGTGTCATGAACTCTGCTTGAGTGGGGCCAGAGGGAATCCCCAAGATTTCTTCTCTCTTCACAGAGCACTGTCACAGGTGGTCCTGGAGACCTGGTTGCTGTCCTTTGCCTTCTGACAATCAGATGTCATCCTTTTTCTTTTAATCAATTTCCAGCTTTCTGTCCATATTCAGAACACACCAAACTGGTGCTGTTTTTTAAAAGATCGACTTATTTCTTTGCATCTGCAAAAATATGGCCCACAACACGTTCCCACCTCAAAGGCACAAATGTTCTTCATCCTGCCACTTCAAAGCTCTTGGCCAAAATAAGGAATTTTCAAGGACTGGCACCTGTTTACAAGGAACTGCTAGTTAAGGCGTGCAACAGAAAATGCGCATTTCTTCCTTGAGCTAAAAACTATGATAGCTGGGAAAAGTGAGAAACGTAGGGAGGACAAAAGTTAAAAAAGTGAGTTCAGCTGCCTACTGCCATCCACATCACACACCAGGTGACTTCACTAGGGCTTGAATGTACACCCAGCTTCCTTACGTAATCTATCAAATGTGATTTCGAGCCATGAGTTAAAAACAACAGTGTGAGATGTTGTGGTTCTGGGGAAGTTACAATTGCTGTATGCAGCCTCTTTCTAAGTTAATCCTGTAACCCTGCTGTCCATGGTCTAATTTAGAGGCAGTGGCTTGTTGGGAACATGCACTTTTGGGTGATTACTTGATGTATTTACTTGTGTCCATAAATGTGCCCCATACTGGGGTAGCCAACACCATGCCAACCTTTTGGTGCAGGGTGATACACACAGACCTTGTCTGACCCTGCTGCTCCCCACACACTAGATAAGAAGCCTGACCCAAACCACTGCAAGTACAGTCCATTGCAAAGGGTCACTCAGATTCCACTCACTGCTCCAAAGTGGGCCTATTTAACATTACCAGTCCAGCACCTATGCAATTCATTCTTCCTAAAAGCAAGGTTTTCTTTCCTGAGTCACAGGCCCACAGCCACTGGCAGGACCATGTGTTACATCCCAGTGGAGAAAATTTTATAGTACTGAAGCACGCCCCACCTTTCACATTGAGTGTATGAAAAATAACTGCAACATTTCACTTAGCTCCAAAAATAATCAAGAAGCAGGCTGGAGGTCAACATTTTGGCCACAAAAAGGAAACCAACCACACTAAATTATGTAGCTCTCATCCTGCCAAGTTCTTTTATATGCCAAACTAAACACAGACTAAACACAAATGTCAAGGAAAATTGTGAAGAAAGGGAAGAGCCCGAGGATTCCATGAACCAGATGGTTTAGTCATGGAAATGGATGCAACTGCTGGTAACAGCTTTCTGTGCCTGTACCAACTTTTCATCTGATCGGTGTTTTCAAAATCTGGTAGATTCATTAACAGATACTTAAATACAGGATACTTTAAGTTTCAGGAGAAAAAAGCTTTGTTTGGTTTTCCCCCTCCCCACTTTTAACAGGGCAATAAAAAAAAATTGGCATAAGAACTCAAGCACATGGGGATGCAGAAGTTTACAGATTTCCCCCCCCACCTCCTGAATTTCCAAGTGGAAACACACATTCTGGCACATGCCTTCCACAGAATCTTTCTGTAGCACATGAAAAAACCAGCTTTTCCTGTAGCTGCAAAAAGTGTGGGTCTCCCTTGTTAAGGCCATTCTTGGAACTGGTGGCTGGTAACTGGTGTTACTTTTCTTCCTATATGAAGATACAGACTATGCCATACCAATTTTTTGGACACTGGATCAGGTGTCCAGCCAATCTGAGAACGTAACTTCCAAACACAGCTTTCTGACTTCTTATATTTTACTATCCTGTTGAAAGTTTTAAAGAGGGTTTTCTTCACCAGAAAAGCCTCTTTTATTTACAAGTACATATTTGTCCTGTGTTCTTCATAAGATTGGGGACTGAAAAGAGAAATTATATACATCCAAATATAAAAGGATGGAATTTCACAATAGCATCAGCATCACTAGCAAAAAAATGAATGAGCAGTGGCTTAAGTACCTCTAAATTTCAAAGATCTTATTTCACAGAGAACATATTGTTCTTAAATAGCTGGAACCAGACAATTAATTTACCTCCTAGAAGACCACGTTTTCTTGAAATGAAGTCACATTAATGTGCTAATATTACAAGCACTGGTCTCTGAGCTCACTACAGAATTAAACTGGAGAAGGACGTGGGGTCCGAAAGAGATGGTTTTAATGGGAACACTTAGCAACAGTCAGTCTTCAGTGCTGTCAAAACGACCAAATGAACACTGCCTGATACACTCTTCATTCTTCAAAACCTGGCATTTTGCAGAAGCATTGGCAACATTCATGTTTACAAAGTTGGCAGAAAACAAATGTTTATTTTTATCCTAGAATTATCACACAAAAAACTTAAAAAATTCAAATCATAATGACCTCTTGGTACTGCTGTTACAACCATGCTGGTGTTCTGATTCCTTTCAAACCTCTACCGGTGCCCATGAGGGCTTTACACATAGGCCAGGGAACTGGAAATTAATTTACACTGCTTCATTACACTAAGTCCCTCAAAACAGTTTCATACAGCATTTTGATGATCATAGGTAAACAGAAAAATAACTGAGCTTCCTAGTAAAGAGGGAAACATACCACCTTTTTTTTCCACATCAGTGAGCAACTGAGGTTTTGGCTTCGGGCATGAGTACGATGTACACACTTCATGCATAAGGTACGGAGGTGACTTCTTCCACCATGTCCTCCCACCTGTTCTCATTTCAGTCTGAGTTAGTCCTGTTGCAGTTACTGAACTGTGCACTGGAGCCAGGAGCAGATTTGGAAGCCAAAGACCACCATACCATACCGGTGTTACACACCTGTACTTCACCAACGCCATTTCTACCCCAGTAAGTGAGGCAAACACCCACCTTGCTGCTGCCCAGCTGCCCAGTGTTCTCTCTGGCAGATCTCTTGTTCCTCAGACCCTTGACCACTACCATCTGCTCGTGTTTGAAACACCTACCCTGTAGCACCTAATTCTTCTGCTTTCCATCGCCCTAGGGCAGGGCTGCCAAGCCTCCTCACCGACACTGAGCCTGCCCTCCATCTCTGTGCCAGTTCAATAGCTTTAGCTCACTCTGACCTGAAAATGAAAACGCCCAATCAATCATGACTGAAGCAAAATGCCCGTATGTATTATGTCAGTTACAGTTATGCAATGGCCAATATTAGTAAATTTGCAGCTAATTTTAAATTAAAACTCTGAAAAAAACCAGCGACAAACAGTTCCATGGCATGTACCATTCTTACCATGGGGATAATGCTTACCCTTTGTCCAAAGGGACAGTGGAAACAAGTATAAATATAGAAACTGTCTCAAAACTGCAAATCTAAGCCTATGTTAATGCTCTAAACTGTCACTGACTTCCACTAAAATTATTCAGATCCAAACATAAGCAATGATTTAGGACATCAATTTATAACATAATGCTGGTGACCCTGTACCAGTCAGGCTGGATTGGTTTCTGTCCACAAAGCAAACTACAGAGGGGCAATATTTTATCGCTAGTCTTGCAAGAGCATTTAGTATGTAAATATGTTTTTCTAAAGATATACACGCACATTTCCCCAAATTCAACTGTGGCTGAGTATTCCCCTTACAGTTTTCAATAATTTTTAAACAAATTAGATACCAAGCCCTTTCTGTTTGGATGCTTTGCTTTGTTTTTCCAGCCTGAATGAGTCTACAAATATTTTCTTAATTATACAAGGCCAATGTTTCACTTTGCAAACATTGAAGATGAAGGAACACTTGAAGCTTCAGCACCAGAAGGAAAACAAGGAAGAGTGCAGAGGGTAGCTCCATTCGGAACCACAGAGCTATAACAATTATTGTTCCAGTTTGATACAAGTAACTCATAAAGACTGTTATTCTAAGTAGTCCCATTGTTCCTGACAACCAAAGTGATTCTTATGTGTGATTGGACCTTCAAGACCCTTGAGCTGATACAGTTTGTAATCCTGCAGAACAGCAACACAAACCAGTTCCCCATAAGCACTGGAGAGATAAGAATACTTGTAATCTCTTGCAAAATGTCATCTCAGTTCATTCAAAACTTCACCTACTTCCTTAGAAAAAGGAGTCTATCATTCTTGGAGTTTGTCCCTGTCCTTTTGTTGTTGTTGCTGCTGGAGTACTGAGTTCTTGACTGAAGCTTTTATTTATGTGTTAGGCTGAATGAGGGTAAGGAGAGAAGAGGAGCACCTTAATATTAGCAGATTAATTAATATTACTTGTGATGACACTGATGATTTTCCCTGTTTGTCCCCCATCTCTCCTTACTTTTCTCATTTTGCTGCCTTTTTCAATTTTTCCAGAGTGCTGTCAACAGAGTTGTGAAAGTTCCTTTGTGAGAACAACATTGCTGATTTCCTCTAAGTCTTTGCTTCCATAGGAAGCAGATACCTGGCAGATTTGCAGTGGAATGCTAAATCAACTATGGAAGTTCTGCACTGTTGTCTGTTTCTGAGAAAGTCGCAGAAGTTCTTCTCTAATTGCTTTGATAAGAGAGGCTGATGAGTGGCTGGGCTGGAGGTCCTCAGTGGAACTGGTGGTGTAGCAAAGGCCCTGGCCCTGAAGGCTGTTGTGTGGAAGCTGAGCAGGAGGTGCTGAGGGCTGCCTGGCTGAAGTCCTCGGCATCTGGAATACTGGTGAGGAGGAATATTCTTGGTGTCCATGCATATGCATCTGGAAAAAGGGAGAGAGCGTTATTGTACTTTCTGAATAAACATGATTATCCCAGAAAAGACAAGAAAGCAAAAAGGCAAAGAACAGGGGGGAAAGCAACATGGAGATGCTTCTATCTGCTGCAATGGTTCTTCTGTTACATGAATGAGTGATATCTCTTATGGACCACAAAACAAATGTACACAACATTGTTGGACTGCCTCAAGGTCAGAGATTTTCAAGAGCTTTGACTCCCTTTCCAATCTACATTATGTTTAGGAACTGAAATGGAAGAAGGTGGCGAGAAACCCCACAGGACTGGGAATCAACAGAATTGGCTTCTCTTTCCATCCACTTCCATCAACTTCCTAAAAGACAGCAGGCCAATCACTTCTTTCCCGGCCGTCATTTCTCCATACCATATATAAGCAGAGATACTACTACTTCCACCTTCCCTTTTTCTGCCTGCTTTGCCTGTTCAGACTGTACACTTGTGAGCACCCTGTGACTGACCAGTGCCCAGGAAAACACGGTCAACAGAAAAAGAAGCAGAAGAAAACTACTTGGATTTGAAAGATTAGATTTTTCCATACTCAATATCTGAGAAACACTATCCCAGCTTAGGGACAATCATTGTTTCAGGGCAGAAAGGGGTTAATTCCACCTTTGCTCAGTAACATACCTTTTCTGACAAAACAAGAGAGACAGAGAGCAGAAGCCTGAGTTTATGGTTTGTCTTTCTGCAAGACAATCTGCTTACACTAAAACAAAGCATGGATTTACAGTACACTGGGTGACTGCACCAACTCCCAGTATGGACACAAACAAGGTACATTTTGAAAATCTAGATTCCGGCTGACAACCCTGAAGCAAGTGCTTCCTCTTGCCTCGTATTGCTGAAGGCTGAGAGACAGCCTGAAGGAAACACAGGACACAGAGGACTCAAACGCACAAGTGGGAGCAAAGCGATATAATCCCCTTTTGAGGGGGAGCAGCAGATTCAGACCACAGCCATCACAAGTCACTGAGCACTACCTTTCTCTGGGGACAAGCCTTAAGGAGTAGCAGAAAGAGCAGCCTGAAGGGGGAAGAAAGGACAGCAAGGTCAGCTAGAAGAGGATTTGGGAGCGAGGGTGAGGGGAATGAAGACATTACAAAGCAGAGCCTGGGAAGGATACGGGGAACCTAGAGCGACAGTGGCAGCAGTGTGCAGGGAACACAGAAATGCATAGGAGCAAATTCCTTAACATCTCTCATAATACAAATGAGTAAAATTTAACCCATTTTATATAAAGCAGAACTAATAATAGATTCTGAGTCTCTTGTGCAGCTCACATACAGCACTCCTCCTTTACACAGTTAATTTTGGGAGACAGATCAAGGGGAAAAGAGGCTTTAATAGAAGAATGATAGGTAAAGGTTTTCCAAGTAACATCCTGTCTTATTTCTTTTAAAAGAGAGGTGATTTCAGTATGAGAAAGGAATGAATGGGTCTCTTGATCGTTTAGAATTATTCATTTGGCAGTGAAATCTGAAACTAATTCGTATGTGCAGTCTAGAGTTGGCAAACCTGGCAAGTACTCTGTGGGTTTATAGAGAAGAGATGACATAAAAAAATATTAAAAGGAAACGCTCCTTGACACGAGTCTTAACAGCAACCTAAATTATGTTCAGGTTACTTTCACATTAAAATGCACTATGTGATTCAGCTCCTATCTCACACTGCACTGAGTTACCACCGTAAGAATGGCTTCTTAAGGGAAGTTAGGAAGAACGTGTGATGACCACAGTGGCTGTTTTTTACATTACGTTTATCAAGGTTTTCTTAAATATCTCAGAAAAAGAAAAGGGTGTGTTTCTGTGATTTCACATATAGCATCAGAATTAAAACAGGCCTGTAAAATTTCAATACCACATTGGTTTAGAAACCTGACCTCTACTAACCTACAACAGCAGAATAACAAGAGCAAAAAGGCTGAAATAATTTTTGCTGGTTTTTATTAAAACTTCTTTACTAACAGAAACACACAAAGATATATTATATAACATTATGTATGAAAAAATATATAGTTTCATATAATATCTATAAATTTTATATTTTTATCTAGAAACTTCTGGATAATTAACAGCAGTACAAAACAATTGACAAAAATATCTTTATCAAATCTTCCTTCTTAAGGAATGAAGATTTATGAGATGACATTGTAAATTTGTTAATCTCCGTTTAATAACTGTTGAACTCTGGCCAATTTCAACTGAACTGGATGTATAAATACATACACAAACATACACGCGTATATGTGTATGTATGAACAGATACATAAAATTCACAAAACCAGGTAGCTAATTAGACACAACTGATTTGTTATAACCTTATTTGCTTCTATCACTGAATCTGTTTCTGAGTGGCAAAAACGTCAAGTTAGGCTGGATCTCTTAGCCAGCACATATCTCACAGGGGCTATCTCGGTGACATGAGAGACAACTAAGTTTGGTGAGATTTTTTAGAGACACTAGAGTGGGCAGCTGAGTAGAAAAATAGAGTGAAAGGGTAGGATTATCTTTGGGGAAACACTGGAAACCTGGAGAAGACTTGGGAGAACAGTGGAAAGCTATAGGGGACTGCAGATAGGAAGGAGGTGATGCCAGGTGGTGGAGGGAGGTGGAGATATGCAAGACACTGAACCCATCTGTAAGAAGCCAGGCTTCGTTTGTGCTGCTGCTCAAAGGAGCACTTGCTCAGGATTGTATTTTGTGTCAGCTAAGGAAATGCTGTCAATCTCCTGGTTGCCCTGGGCCTTCCGGATGCAGAATTAAGGTGAATCAATGGTACCCTGCACACTGGCTTTGGGTCGGGAGGTACAAGTGAGAGGTCATATTCCAGCAGAAAATCAGGACTTCAGGAATAAATGGGTGAGGATATTGTGAGCAAAAGGACTATTGCAGGAAGACAAATGCTGATCCCTCTCCAGTTTGTGTGCAAGAAGAATGTTCTAGATTCTAATCTTCCTAAATGCAGAGTTTAATTTTGGAAACTTGCTCAGAATGAGAGAACAGTAAGACTGTTTGCAAAGGATCAGTTGAATAGTGCACCATAAAGAACACGGCCATCATTAAGTAAAGCCTCATTTCCAAAAGGAGGAAAGACAAATTTAGAGCCTAGTGAAAAAATCGAAACTGTGAAGGTAATTATTTAAGTACAGAAAGCTACAAGACCAAGGCTTTTTTTTTTTTTTTTTAATGGGAAAAATCCTTTGCAAAAAAAAAAACCCAAAAAAATTGCTCACAGGAAAAGGAAAGTTCAGGCAATAGGTGAGCTCTCCTACAACTGGGTGACACCATACTCAGGTAAGTTTTAGTTCATGATCTCCTCCTTTTGCCTTTTTTTAAAATAACAAACTGGAAAAAAAAAAAATCACATTGCAGTAACATATGAACTGCAGCAACCAGTGAGCAAAAAGTTCTGTCCAAGCCAAGGAAATCTTTAAACTGAGATGAACCGAAAGAAAGACAACCTGGATTTAAATGACCTGCACAGGAACATGCCCACAGATCTAGAAAAGCCATTTTCAGAAAAGAGAGACAAATGTAAAGAAAGGTCAATAAATGGTAACCCAGAGATGTCTCTGAAAATGAAACAGGAGACACTAAGATCTCTCATGCAAGTGCTCTTTCCGATGTAAACTGAAATTATGATCTTGCATTCAAATACCACAGTTCCAAGCACAGAAAGCACATTAAATTACGGAAATAGATCTTTTGGCTTTGACAGTTAAAGTTTTTGCATAGTATCAAATAGCGCATCCAGTTCTCAAAAACTTTATGCTGCTCCTCTTGAGTTCATTTGCAGTGGAGGCAGCTCAAATTCACCAAAATCTCAAGATAAGCCCATCCTGTTGCATTGCCTTTCCGCAAAGCTATGTCAAGATCATGCAATACTGCAAAGCAACTTCAAGTAGTGCGAACAGACACTGTCCTAAGTATGCAAAAGGAGGAGATCCTGCCTTCTTTCCTCAAGGAAGAAACTGCAAAAAGATAGAAGAAGCATAAAGTTGTCACTCTCAAGAGTACTGCAATAAGCCTGTCACAGGTCACTCTGCTCCAGGATGCAAGTACACTGAAGAGGGACTGGTAGAAGGCAAGTGTCTCTCTCCTGGCAAGGCCATCTTCAACCTCACACATCTGGCTGAATCAGAAATGTCAACCTCTAGAAGCACCACTGCCTAGAACATGAAATCACCATGGCTGCCTGGGCAACACTGGTAAACGACTATGTATTCATTTACCACATCCTGCTGACTTAGGCCAGGACAGTAACTTGTTTAGAAACACCTCTAATATTATGTGCAAGTAGGTACCTTTTTCTGCTGCCCTGACTCCTGCTGTTAGCACTGATACAGAAGGTAAAAGAACTATATGCATACAAAATAGGATGGTAGCGCCTGGGACAATTTAATTCAATGTTTTCTAATGACAGTGATCTCAAAATAGAGGCATATTTCAAAGAAGGAATGGAAAGCAGTATCCACCTCTGCTAAAGCTCAGAAGCAGAACTGCATGAACTGCAATTAATGGGTGAAGGCCTCAAGTGAGGAAACAAAAAAATTAGGGTAAAATGAGAGAAAGCATTTAGAGAAGCAAAGGTGAAAGAACAGCAAGCAGAAGTCAGAAGAGCTAACACGGGTTTGAAGAGCAAAGCAAAGGATGTCAGAGAAGCAACTAAAAGTATTCCAGGGGGAAAAAAGTTCCAAACAGTAATGCAAGAAAAAAATACCCAAACATATCACTACTTTGGAAACTATGCAAATGTGTAACACAGTACTCACTGCATCTCGCCTAGCACATTCATCCTCTCCACGGTACTGGGGCCACCCTGGCCCCCCCGGCTGGCCATGCCCTGCTCTGCCTGAGGGGATCTCCACTGGTTGACCTCCGATCCTGCTAGCAATTCCCACCTGAGTGAGGTGCTGTATCTGAGAACCTTAAAAGCAAATATTGTTTTTTTTTCATCTTTATACACAGTCAAGTTTGCAGGGCAGACACATGATAACATAAAACTTTGTTGGAAGCGGGAGACAAGAAGAAAACGGAGCTCTGTTTCTGTGCAATTAATTAAAATCAGCAGAAAGAAGGCTGTCAGTGTGGAATAAAGACAGAAAAGTTATGTGCATTTTGTGCAGTTCATGTGAGTGTGATGCATTTCACAGCACTGCACTGAAAGAAGAGGTTGAGATACATTCATCTCTGACATGGACTACTCTTCATTCCAAAACCATGCCAGCCCTTTCCAAACAGTGCTTACTGAAAGCTCTGGCAATGCCTTCATGTCAATTCCTCAGCAGCAAAGAGAAGCCATTTGCTCCTCTGGCACACCTTATTTGCATCACACTGGCAAGACCCTAACTCTGCAGACTGCCTCCTGTTCCATGGCTCTGAAGAATAAAATACACGACCACGTAAGAGCGTGCTTCTCTCAGCTTTGCTTTGTGGTTAAATATTAAATGATGCTGTCGTTAACTAACGAGAAGGTCACAATACACTGTATCTCCTTCCAGCCTGAAAGCCTACCTCCTCCTTTCTCCTTTTCCTTCCCTTCCCTCCCTCCTGCTGCTTTCAAACATATGCAAGGATAGCTGCCACCATTAATTGCAAGAGACATGTAACAACATGCCAGCTTTCCTTCTTCATGAATTTCCTCCCACAGGGAAATGTCATTTATATTTTTATTCTTAAAATTACTAGAATAGTATTTTATTATTCACTAGAAATGAAACACATTTAACCCAGAGATATACAAAACTGTGTGTATGTACAAAAAGGGAGGAAAAGACAAAAACAACAGCGTGATTTACATGATGGACAGTCAGATCACTTTCCTGTTTTCCTCTCAAAACCCCTCAATATTTGAGAAGCTTGATATTTACACATAATTATGCTGAGGAACAGAAACTAAATATATGAATTACCTCCACACTTCAAAGCAGAATACATATGAACATTTAGACAAGTGCGAATCAGAGAATAAAATAACCATCATTAAGCTGTAAAAGTTACTACACTCCTACTATTCTCATTCATTTAACATTTATGGGGAGATGATAGCAACTATCAAAACTAGGCTTCTGACATAAGTATATGATCATATTTCCAGTCTTTTTCAAGGAAGAAAATATCTGGGAGAAAATTAACTGTAATATTTGCATAGCAATACAATCTTTTATTCTTAGAAGTGTTTGCTGCTTAACTGCTATGTGATGTTAGTATCTTACTCATTATAGCATTGGTGACTGCTATCAAAATTATCTCAGCCAAATCAGGGAAGGTGATTTCATGTGGGACAGCAGCAATAGATAATACAATCTAAAACTAAGAGATACTACTTTAATGCAAACAATTCTACAAAGAGAAATGAGAAACACAGATGTAGAAAAGTATTAAAAAGTTTTGCTATTTAGCATGCTGATTTGGGATGCATCAATTAGTTCATTTAGCACAAAAGAAGGAGCTCGAAATGGAAAGTTAGCATACACTGTACACTCTAAAACAAGTAATTTTCCATTCTTAGAGAATGGGGTTTTGTGAAAATATGCTTTGTGACAACCAGTGCTTGTAAGATACTAAAAAAGGGGCAAAGCACTTCCTTTTTCTGCAAGGTCCTACAGAAGTAAAGTTAACTACACTTTGTGATCACTTTTTTTTGGGCAATGAGGACAAGGACCACATCTCACATGTAGCAGCTGAAGGAGAATGATGTCTTAATGGTGACCTCGGCGTAAGAGATACAGAAAAGGATCAGTTATTTTACTGCATATTCAACTTAAGTGAAGTGTACCTGCAGTGCTTCCAACTGGTCGTGGCCGTGCCACTGATGGCATTTCCTCTGAGTATATCCCTCTGGAGGAATATTGAACCTCAGGTGGCGGCTGCTCTCCGTGCATTAACTCTGCAGGCTGAAGAAAACCTGGCCCAAAGTTCTGCCTGTGGAAAAGGACTCAAGATTAAAATAAGTGAAATCCCTAATTAGAAACAATAATGTAGGTGTACCCCTTAGAGCAATTCTTTATGCCTTTTAATGTAATTACAACCTTCAATGTTGAGGAGAATATTTACATCTGAAGAATATATTTTAACAAAATTTTACACAAGTGTTTTTCACATGTTGCAGTCTCCTCAATGCAGAGAAAAAGTTCACAGGTCTTGAGATCTTGTTTTCTCCTTGGGGGGAAAAAAGTATCTTCAATGACAAAAAATAAAATAGAAAAGTAAGACTTCAGCAGTGATGTAGCTGCTTACCTCGGCAACAAAGCTGATTCTACTCAAAGAGTTTCAGGGCACACACTTTTGGTCTAAACCAAAACACACAAATGCACTGCATTACACGTGCATTTCATCAACAATTATTACTTCATGAAGCATTCTGATAATTTTTCAGGAAGTTTTCAAAACTGCTCTTTAAGACTCATGAAACGGCTCAAAGCTGTCATTAGCACATACGAAGAAATGCAATGTACACTGAAATTAATGCTTCCTATCAGTCAGGCTGGTGCTGGTAGTCACTGTTATGTATTTGCTAAAAAGAGTTAACAACAGAAACTGTAATCCGTCTAACTCCACTAATTGTGTGAGTGTAAGTGAAGCAAAGTGAGTCAAGTGTCCAAACTCAGGCACGTGGAACTACACAAAGTGAGGGCTAGGGATGAGTGTTACATGCCTTTTAACACAATGGCATCTGAGTCCTCCTAGGCTATGGACTGCAATGTATCCTATTCCTCAAGGTCTCAATTTTACACCTTTTGGTTTACCACAAAATCCCGTGACTGCATCTAATTCGGACTAATCTTGATTTGTGCTTTATTTGGAAAACTACCCACCTTCATATGACAGCCAGATAGCAAAGAAAGCTGACATAATAAATTGCCTAATAAAGCACAAACAAGTAATTGTAAATAAAAGTACCAGCTATTTGGCATACAGTGTTACTAAATGGAGGAGTTTTAAGGGCTTCAAACGGTAACAATCCCATTGTGGAAGTGCTAGAATTTCCCCAGTTCCCTCACGTACAATCCCCACCTGTCCACTCAGCAGATCCAGAGGAAACCATTTCCAACCACACAAGCTAGTTAAAATAAATGCTTCAATGGGTAGGCAATGTTTAACAATATCACTTCTGTTATGTTAATCACTGTAATCAGTAAAGGATGTGATCATCTGGCCCTTTATGCCTGCAGTGTTGAGCTGGAATTTTGAAGCTGATGAATTACTACAGTTTTTTGATGTTGTCTAAAGAAAATATTTTCTCAACATTACTGCAAATGTACTCTTTTTGTGCCAATTTTTCAGAGGACAGGAAGTAAATGCTTTATTGCTGATGAGTTTGCACTTGAAAGGTTCACATTTAATAAGCCTTCAGCTTCTCAATCTTCTTTAAAATAGATAGATACAGCTTCTCTTTAAACTCAAAGATCAACATAAGCGTATAAAACCAGGATGCAGCTCTGCATCTGTATCATACAGGCTTTCTAGTGCTCCTTCCTATTTCCAGACTGAAACTCAGCTTTCGATTTTTGCACATCCAAAAAATCCCCCAAAATTATCTCCAGTCATTTAAGTCGGGAGATACTGCTCCAAAAATCAATTTTACACCACAAATCCACTACAGCTAAGTGTCTCTATCTCTGCTGCATGACGCAATATCCATTTTCTGGCAAAAGCTGTTCATTGTGCCTTTGTGTCTGCCTAGCTGTTACGTGACCTAGGTCTTTTGCATTTAATTTTTTTCCCCAGGTTGGTTCCACCCCATTAAAGATGCTGATTGTGTTATTACAGGGAAGAGAACAGCATGCTCACCCAACTATTATTCCATGCATTGGATATTTAAGCCAATGGACTATGACATTGATACATGCCACGTAATCACACTGACCTCAGGTTATTTTTTCTTCCTCGAACTGGTGCACTGCTTCTATCAATTTGTTTATGACTATCTTCAGATTTTGAGAATAACTCCCACTGCACAACCACGAGAACTCTTTCCTTGTTTTCTATTGACCAAGCTTTAGGAAACTTTCTATTTCAATGAAAACTTAGAGGAATTCTTTCTGTTAAGCTCAATGACACTGCAGATTGTTAACTTCATCTGTCGGCACTGGCAAAGCCAGCATTTGAACTTTTAATCATGTTGCCATTAATTTGCAATTTACATAAATTCAGACTGCCTATGCCAAAGAATGATAAACTTTTGAACAAAAAATATGTTGTGTAGACACCATCTTGCTCAGGTGTATTCACATGGACTGTAGCACTTTAATGATTAATTTATCACATTTTCTCTGAATATGTAACAGGCCAACAAAGACAAAATCTCCTCAATGACAAAAAATTGGTTATGCTTTACACTGGCAGTTTCAAAGCTCATAATCTTCAAGGTAACCTAAATTACAAAAAGTACACCACATGTCATACTGTGTGCCACTTCACGTACACTCCACTCACACTGAAACTGTCACCTCCAGCCAAGAACTAAGCAGGATGCTTAGAAACCCCGCCTTTTCTACTTGGTCTTTTCAAAATCAGGTTGCAGAACAATAAATAAAGGAAAGTTCTTCACAGCCATTTTACCATCAAGTTTCCAAGACAGTGAAGACTTGAGGTGAGGTCTGATGAATGACACAAATGGCAATGGGATTTCATCTCACATGGTGAACTCTAAGAAGGTAATGAGAGAGCAGCACAAGGCCACCATTTTACCAGCCTGGCTGCAGCAGCTGGAAGAGGATGAGACAAGTCTGACCACAGTGAGTACCATGAGTTCAGCTTCACATGTGAGAGCACAAAAACCAAATGTGAAATTAACAGTCACCTGGACAACCTATTTCTCCCCTTTACACAATTCTCTCAGCAAGGGCAGGACAAGATGGAAAATTTGTTCTTCCCCTGATTTTATAATAATAGGGCCGCAAGGCAGACTTTCTCTGTGAGGGTCACTGTGCTCTGTCATTTGTTCTGAACTCGGTTAAAAATAGAATGAATCTGTTAGTCATATGAAAGCTGTTGTGAGTGAGCGTTGCCCTGAGGATACAGAAACAAGATGAAAGCAAGAGTATGGGGAATATTACATACATCTGAGTAACTGTTTCAGGCTCTCCAAAAGCTCAGGCTCAGTGGTTTACTGAATATTTGGAAGGATATCTCTATAGCTGAGGGGCTAGAAACACACTTCTTTTAAACAGAGGCTTGGATTCCATACAGCATGCATATGTCATTTATGCTACATAAATAAATAACACAGACTGTATCTGGACTCCTGTTACTTCTCATTTATACAGTACTTTATAATTTTATATTACAGTATAATAATATACCAGTGCCAGCAAGAAATCTGGAGTAATTGCAAGGAAAAAAAAAAAAGATAATTTTATCAGTAAAAAGCTACCTTGGTAGGAGACCTGGTGCTGTTGGCGGAGTCATCCCAAATTCCATGTATCTCTGTCAGAAGAATGAAAAAAACCACCAAATTAAAATCGAAATGCATGCCCTGGAAAGTCCATGGTCAGCCTTTTAAGTGATGAATGGCAGATATCACTAAGCCAGTATTTAGGACTTGATGGCAGCCATAAGAACTTAAGTTTTACAAACAAAAGAGCACAAGAAGATCTAGGAATCACTGCAGGCTAGAGTCTCTTCTGTTTGATCAGAGATAACTGATCTTAACTTCAGAAATACTTTTCCTCACTTGCAGAAGATCAAGAGCTGCTCCAATGTCTACTTAGCTAAAAACCAAGCTTTGCATTTGGAAATCTCTTTCGACCTCAAGCAGCATCAGACTGCAGCAGAAAGACCACAGGGCTCAGACTCAACAGAATTTGTGATGACCTAAAAGATTATCCATGTGACTCAGTGCTCCATCAAAAGCAAAAGATCATACACAGGAATACTGGTTCCCTATCCCTCACTTCCTGAAAGCTTTTGGATATCCTGCTGAAAAATATTACCTATGCCAAATACATTATTTTTATCATTGTCAAAATAGAAACTACCACACATATTTTAAGAAAATAAAGTTTTACTCTCGGACACAGCAAGACTGACCTGTAAAAGATCCTAACTGAGAAGAACTGAAGTTGTCCTAAAGGAGAACTCTTATCTTCTCTTGTGGTTGAGATGGGAAAAGAGAAAAGAAACCACACTGCTTAGAAAGCAAGTTCACCATCTTGTGATGGTCATTCCTGAATTCTCCTTGTCCCAGGAACGTTCCACATTTGTGGTGAGTCCTGGCAGCTAGGGCACAGCAACAGTGGCCGTGGGTCAACCGGTGCTAACTCCCTGCCCAAAGATGCCTTTTAAACTGCATCACAAATGTGCTGCTCACTGCCCGAGCTGGCCCATGCGGTGCTCCCCCCGGCTGCACGGGGCTGCCTTCCCTGCCCAGCTGCTGTTTACCGGCTGTCCCGCGGAGACCCCGGGCGGAGCGACGGCCGTGGAATTGGCTGCCTGGCTGCTGGGAGCCACCAGCGCGAAGGCGTCGTCCAGCAGCGAGTGCATGGTCTGCCGAGCCTCCTCGATGGACGGCTGCGGGGGCACGTACTGCGACACCGGGTGCGAGGGCAGGCCGGGGAACTTGCCCAGATCCGCTGAGGATGATGTCTGAGGTTCGGGAGGCAAGTCTGGATCAGACTGGAGGAAACAGAAGGAAGGTGAAGGGCAGGCACAGAGAGGATCTAACCAGCTTCCAAGCCCCTGTGGGCCCTCAGTCTGAGCAACACTGCCAGAACCACAGCACCTGCCCTTACCCTCCCCACTTCTGCATGCACATACAGAACACCAGCAGTTCAAATACTTCATTCAGTGTGATCTGAAGGACCCTGATCTCAGGTAAGGCAGCAGAGCTTTGTGCAGGAGTTACTCAGCTATAACAGAAACGTTGTGGTTTGGAAGCACGTAGTGAAGTCATGCAGAGAGCTTTTCTCCACCCAGGAAAAGACAATCAGCTCTGTCTACATCTTTGACTTCTTTGCAGCTTTTGCAGCTCTAAGAAATTAATTCTGTCTTTAGCTTATAACTGACCACATCAGCACTAACATTAAACAATTATCACCGCCGAGAAAAACACACAAAGGAAGCTGTTAAGGAACCAAGTGGTTACCTGCATGGAACTTGAACTTGGGTGCACCACCTGAATGGGATTCATGTAAGTGCTTCATTGCAGCAATACCTTAGGCATGCATCATAATTACTACCTGGGATCTTACCACATGGGCTTATTGTTCATCAGTGAGAGGAAATTAAACGAGCTTTACAGCAGCAGACTTATTATCAGAGCTCATTCTTACCACTGCATGCAGACTGCAAAATCAGTTGTCAAGAGGCACAAGCCTCTACTTTATTAGGAACTTAGCATTCTGAGCAGTCTCACTGCAGATGCCAAAGGGGCTGAGCCTGCTGTGTGCCATGTCTTAATTAAACAGCTTCAGATGATAATTCATTCTACTGCAGCATGACATTAAAATCATCACACTCATGTCTGAAGGCAAAGGGAAACTGCAGAAATCGACATCAGAGTCACCTGACTGCATATGCAGTTAACACTGAAATTCTTAAAATTATTAAACCATCTTTAAAGATGAGAACTGTCTGGGGGCTTCCAATACTAGCATTTGGCTTCATGAAATCTGCTTAGAAGTGGTTAAAGATGCCTAAATACTGTTTGTGACATGGATATGATTGAACAGAAATATTCTCCAGCGTCTTTTTTCAGATGTGAAACAGAATTAATTTTCAAGACATTGCACTAGAATTGTTTCAAGTTACTGTAGTACAAAGACGTGTTTCTCTTTCATTAATAATTAATTCCCACATTTGAAAGATGAGAAAATTTCTCACAAGAAGAACCGAGCCTTCCACTCTGTAAGAGCAAAGGATGAAATTTTCTGTAACACATGAATATATAATATCCAGCAAATTGGACTAGAGTGAAATTATGTTCAAGGTATTGTGGAACATGTGAAGCACACTTTCACGTGCATAACACAGTGGCATTAATGAAAACAAGGCTTTGGTTCTTGGCTTCTGTAGTATCAAGGAATACTTGGCAGAATTTTACTGCTTAATAATGACAGACTGTCAATGAAATCCTCATTTCACTTTGATTTACATGCTAACTACATGACTGAAACTAACCATATCATATAGGCCATAAACAGAAGGCAAAAAACCTCCCAGTGTCACAACCGTCATCATTATCAGAACATTGCTGCCATTCAAGAGACATACATACAATATATGCAGAATTATTGACTCCTGGAGGCCTTTTGTATGTCCCATCACTGTCAGTTGTGATTAACCTGTCCTTTTCGGCATCAATCGGACTCCCATTTATCTGATGGCGACGGCGCTGCTTGGGAGAACGTTTTGCACGAGAACTTAGCAGGAAGAAAACAAAAAGCAGAGAGAAAGAGAGACAAAGGTAATCACATTTATTTTTGAAATTTTTCTTCTCATCCCACTTAAGGTTGAACTCCTCTGCCCATTTCCTCCAAGTCATCCTTGCCTCAGCCCCATTTCTCTTCCCTCTCCCAGTTTTCCATGCCAGTCCCATCAGGTAGCTCAAATCTCTTTCCTCAAGCTTCTCCTAATAACACTCTCATTGGCAACTCTCAAAAACATTCCATTCTTCCCTTAAATTCTCTCCAGAGTCACCTCCCTCCTATATTTATCTGTCAAAGTTGCCTGTGTTCCAGCCCCCCAGCCCAATGTGTGACACATCTGTGGCCACAGAACAGGCCCCGCTGCCACCAAGGCTTTGTGCTTGGTACAGAGGGTTTAACCCCACCAGGCAAACCAGCTGAGGAACTCGTGCCACTGGAGAAAAGCTACTTTCTATCAGTGCAGAAGCACTCACAAGGTACCAGCGCTCCAGGAACAAAGTGCCGGTATTCATAAGCCCACAACAGAACCCAGGGAAAACCTTCTCTGAAAATACAGGGCCAGGAAGGCAGATCTGTGAGGCTGACAGATGTGGCTCATAACCTTTTATGTATTCCCTCTGGGTAATCTCATTGATTTGTGAATTTGCCTTTAACATTCAGAATCTTCATGCTTTTTAGGTTGTTCAAGGTTTTCCTTATTTTGCATATTTCCACCCCCCAACCTCCTGCTTTATAAAAATATTATTACTTGCTGGTTACATTACTTTCATATATATTACTTACAGGTTTCTTTTTTAGTGCTGATATTGCAATTTTGATTCCTTTACATCACACAAGAATTATTCAAACAAATGGCAGAGCAAACACTAAAATGTTTTAAGACTGTTTTCATACATTTGGGCTTATTTATCAAGAATTCACTGCTGAGAACTTGTAAAAAATAATTTGAAAACAAAACATAGTGGCATATACTGAAACAAATAAAAGTGTTTAGAACAACCCAATCCTTTCCACCTAGATAACTCGAATCCAACTAGTAATCAAATGATTTTAAGTTCTGACAGTTAAGAAGTACAGTTCTGATGTACTTTGGCTGCTGACTCCAAAAGAAAATTGTTTGTTCCATCTTTGAAATCCCTACCTCTTCCTGGGCTCTATGAAGACGGTAGGCACACTGCCTCCAGGGTCCAAGATCTTGTCAATCTGCATCTGTGCCTTGCGATATATTCTGTGCTGTTCTTTGGAGTCAACCACCACCACGTCATCCACCACTGGAAATTCATAGTGCCCTTTACGCTTGGCGCGGAGGCGAATCTTATTGCGGTGATGCTCAATCTCGGATTTATGCCTCAGGGCTGTTTGTATCTTAAAGAAGGAAGGAGAAGAAGAAAAAAATAGGAATATTTTTTCAGTTGTACATTTTGCAAACTGGATTTTGCTGCTCTTCTGCAAACCTCTCCTCCCAACCTCTCTGCCTGCTCCTGCCTCGCTCCTCCTCCAAATCTCTGAAGGACTAAAGTAAGTCACACAATTTATGAACACACTTTCCTTCCTGGATATTTTGCAGTCTCCCCATTGTCTCCCCAGGTAGATATACTATTATACACAACATGATTGCCAGCACAGCAGGTGCAATTAGAGGGAAGTGGCAGTTTGTTAACAAATGGCAGGAGGTACACAAAAAACTCCTGCTGTCTGCCACAAGTAACACTGCTCTGAAGAAATAAGACTAACCAGTCTGTAGTTAGCTATGCTGGGCAAACAGATACATATTTGATCAATAGTGTTAAAATCTGTCACCCTTTCCCTTTAATGACCTTCATCACATAAGAAGCAAGAACTTAAAGAGCCAACTGAGCTCATAACTCAGTGCCTCTGCTGTGCATGAGAGGCTGCCATAAGCTATGCAGGAACACAGCAGCAACATAAGGGGCCCAGATCCCCAGATGAACATGACACTCTCAGCTCCCCATCTTCTTGGAGGCTGAGTTTTCATGCCTCTCTCCTACCTTTTTTCAAATTTCAGGGAGTGCATCTCATTATCTGTGTAAAGCTATTCTAACACCGTAATACTTTGTAAGTCCTGGCCCCATACCCACTGAAATCATTCTTATCACCAGTAAACACTTGAGCACCAGATTAGGTAGCAACAACTGCTCTGCCTGTGCTGGACTAGTTCTGGAACACATCTGCATCAGCAAATTAAGAACCAAATAAAAATTGGTTTTTGTGTATTCTCTCATGAAAATCCCCAAAAAAAAAAAGCATATATAGGACACAAGTCAGACTTGCTCTTTGTGTTTATAGTTAGAATCATATGTCTTCTGCCCATATAGACAGAGTTCTATTTTGTGGCTCCTCTTGCCTCTATATCCTAGATATATGTATTTGCCTCTCTTCAGTAAGGTACTGAGAAACACAGATTCTTAACAAAGTTCAGTTACAGGTTTCAGTAATCTTCCACTCTGAATTATGAAAAGATGTCATCTTACACCCAGTACAAAACCAGGATGCAGGTATGTGGTACTGTCAGGCAGCGGATGATGTGGTTTTACAGAGGATCACCTCTCCTCATGTCCCAGGCATGTTCATATTCTGCTTACACTAATGTGACCCTCAGAGAAAGCAGGAAATTTTTTTATGTTTACTGTCAGGTAAACACATTAGAAGCAATGAATTGGGCTGCAAATTCATACCCCAGAATGTTTTGAGACAATTTCTTTGTATAACCAACATTCTGAGTTCTGAAAAGTAAAGGAATAGTGTAGAATAAAAAGCAAGGTGGGCTACATGTTCCAATTCTCATACAGTAATCGGCACAACTCTCGTTAAGTCATGTCCTGCTGACTAGCAAAAGGATGCTAACACAAGGTATCCTGACCATCAAATTTGCTCCTCTCTCAGAGTTTAAACCTTGATTTAGGCATCTCTTAAAAAACAGGTCAGATAATTTCTCTTGATGGAAACAGGATTATTCCTGTCAAGACTTAACTCCTCAGGAATTTACAAGGGACTCCTGATAACAAGAAACTGGATACTTTCCACTTCCCTCTTGACTAGGCATATAGCCCTCCAAAAACATTCAAAGCACTTTTAAAAATACCTCTTTATTAATTTTGTTGGTCTCTGCTACTCGATCAGAGAGCACCGAGTTCTGAACCGGAGGTGCTGCCATGGGTTGCATGGCAATCAGCTGGATCTTGCTTGGGACCCGTCTGCTGGCATCTGAGGAACGGGACATCCTATCCACGTGTTCAAAGATAGAGGCTGAGGAGTGCTGCTCGTTTCCACTGCTGGTCTGAGGAGGTCCTAAATCATCAGAACCAATACGGAGTGAAGTAGCGCTGCCAGGGTTATCACAGTCAAATGTTAAGCTCTACAGATGCTGCGCTACAAAACTATACCCTGTTTTCCATCTGTGTCTAATTTGCCCTACAGGCCTTCCAGCTGACTCACATTTAGTGTACAACAAGTTTACCCCGTGGTTTGCAAATTATAGACATTTTCCCATTATATTTCCAGAAGGTGAGCTGTCATTCTTTATTTCTGTAAATCAAGCTCTTGGCATTTGCAAACCCCCAAAATGTCAATCTACTTTACTCCATAAAATGCTGTTTAAGTACATTCTGCTAATGATTCCTCTTATCAGTACTTAAGGAGATGCAAGTTGCTCAAATGGGGGTTCAAAGAGCAATGAAAGAAGTCTCAATGCAAAATGCATTTCTTAAGTGATAGGAGGGATATAGCAACAAACAAAAAACCCTTAGAAATCCACACAAAACACAAAGAATTTTACAGACATTTTACTGATTAAAGCTTTTAAAGCTTTTCTTCTCTGTGACAGGATAAATAGTTCACATAATAATAAGCAAGCTGCATAAATATTGTCATGTTGTAATTTGTTGAAGAGGTTAACCCAACTCAAATACAATCAGCAAAAGACATTATGAAAACCAGTATGCATGGAAGTGCACCCCAGGTCCTGAGAACTGTTAATTACTTCAATAGAAATGGGTCATCTCCCTCAAAAGACTTGAAATCTATAGGATCACCCCAGTGATTTGCAGCTAAGCACAGATTTAATTTTTTTTTTCCAGGTTAGACCTAAATCAGAAACTGTTATGCAGATGAGGCTTGCAAAAGCTATTGAAAACTTGCAAAATAACCTTTTGTTTTATCCATGTGATAAAGCCACAAATTCTCAAACTGCTTTTCACCATGCAATGAGGGATCAAGACTTGTGACTCTCCTTATGAAGGAACACAACTGTGTGGAGGGACGTAGTCCCATACCCTTGCACAGACTTCTAATAAGGGGATGTGGTTCTCAAGATTCAAATCAGGAGGAAAATCTAATTTCATTCTTTTACAGAATCAATTGTTGATCAACATGATCCAGCTACAACAGACAAGAAGGGAAATAAAATAGTCACTGCTGCGATCCTGTTGCAACATGTGCTGGTAATGCAGGATAGGGTTCAGAAGAGGAGTGAATCCTATCTTTTGTAGGAGGTCACAGTAGGTGACTTTCTCCTTTGCTTCCCTCTTCTAGTAAGCAAGGGAGCAGGACACGAACGGACTGGTATGCTTTATCATATTCACAGCACACTACTTTTGGGTTGGAAAGCAATCTGGCCACAAGTTAAGTAAAATCCCTATTCATATTTCTCAAACTGGATCAAAGCATTGTCAAACGTACACATTTATAAAAGGCATGCATCATTTATAAATGTGATTTTTCTGTGTAAGTGTTCTTAAAAAGAAGCACAGTTCCATTCAAGACCTCTGTGTCCCAAATGTTCAAGACATAGAGCCTAAATGAAACATATCCATCTCTCTTCTGTAGCTATTTATATAATCTTGAACATTTGTCATCTTCACAGCCCCATCTCCATGCATTTCTCAGAAGTGTGCAAGCACTGCCTCTCAGAGAGGGGCAGAAGATATGTTAAGTAGTTAGTGTGAATCCCTCAGAGCAATTGTGTAGTCAATAGAAATCTGAACTTCTGCATCCATCTTTCCTGTACAATAGTCATTTTTTTCCAACCTTTTCACTCTATTAGCTGTTCCCAAGCTCACTGACCTCCAACATAAAATTTTAAGGTTATTTTTATATTACTTGGTTAGCGAGGTCCAATATATTCAACCACACTGAGCATTCACTCTGAATTTTTGTAATTTCATCCATGACTTTCCCTTGTACACACATAAACAAGTGCTTGGCAGGGGCCTCTGAGCTGAAAGGGTTCTTAAACTCATTTTGTAAAACAGAACTCCCACTGACAAATTTTGGTAAGGATCTACAGTAATACCATGTTACTCCCTTTGGCAGAAAAGATACACAAAAAACCCTCACAAGCTGCACCTGACCTTTAAATCCTCTCTGTGTGCATACACTGAATGTGTCTATAAATACAAACCAAGATGGAAGCACAGAAAAGTAGATAAAGTCAGGAACTGCACAGCACTGCACATACAACAAAAGGAGAAACAGTTTCTAACTCAATACATGAATGAGGTCCTATAGAAGTTTCGACAGAGAGAATAAGCATAATTTCTCATTTCAAAGTTCTTATATTACACTACTATTCACGTTTAGAAAATCTTCCTTCTAAAGCTATCAGATGGCACCACGTGCATGAAATTTTGATTTCAGACTAATTCAGCTGAGGTTAAAAAATAATGGAGAGGTATTAATACCCCAATACTGGTCAGATCATGTTTAAACAACTAGTCCATATAGGTCACCTGCCAGGATCAATGTTCATCACTGCTCCCTGAGTTGAAACTATTAATTGAACTGAAATGTCAGGAAGCTGTGATTTCATATGAAAACCAATACAGCTGGAGACAGAGAAAGGCTACTGCTTCCTGCACCCTCGAGAGACACGGCAACCAAGGTGCATAAGGCCTCATCCAAAATCAGATAAAGTCAATGGGATTCTTCAACTCATCCACTGGTATCTTAATCATGCCAGAGTATGCAATTAGAGAGAAATTCCACAGAGTTCCTTTGTATTCCAGTAGGTGATATCCCTAGGATGCAGCTGATGACTCATTACACACAACCATGGAAAGCAGCACAGTACAGAAGGATGGACAGAAGGCTGGCTATTTTAAGATGGTCAGTGCTATCAGAGGACACAGTCCTTATTTTATCACTAGATGTGTTATACATTATCAAAGACAGCATCACCTTTCTCCTGCCCTATGTTTGCCATGTCTCAATCCTGGTAGAGAAAACACTAGTTCACAACAAAACATTTGTGTTTCTCTGCAGGTAGCTCGTGTTTTTCTTGGGCTTCCAGTAAAGACATTAATTCTAACATTATCTCCAACTTGTTTATACAAAGCTGGTTTCAGGACCAACAGCTGCCTTAGTTTTGCTTCTTTCACAGTGATGTTTTCCTCAATAATTTGAAAGAATGGGGAGGAAAAAATTAGAAAAATGTGCTGGATTACTATAATTTGTGTTACTGAGACTTTTTTTATACTTCAATAGCTCAAAAGCAATTTTATTTTCTAAGACTCAGAAGACAAACTCTTCCACCCTTAAGACATAATTGCAGCTACCCCAATACCTCTATTCATATTTGTACTCAACTACCAGCTCTGGTTACTTACCCACTCTGTTTGCTCCTGACAACATAAAGGGAAAAGAAGAGACAACACAGTAATTATGACAAGTAGTTTAGCTAGAATGGCAACTGGAAAAAAACCACAGCAGTAAGATGATTGCATTTACTTTTGAATGAAATGCATGAACTTGGATCAAACTGCCAAATCTCAGCTGCACAAAAAGGGAACTGAATCTCCCATTTAGTAGAGAGCTCTCTGCAGACAGTGCCTCCAATCCTGAATGCTAAAAATAGTCCCTACGATTTGCAAACTAGAGGCACCATATGCTGAAAAAATAGTGCATTTTACCCACTAAGGGCATGATAGGTAGAAAGGACAAATTTTGCACAGTCTCCTTGCTGCCTTTACCAGGTAATTCAGATACAGCAACACCTAACATTTCTACACCAAAACGAAATGTTAAACCTTACATAAAGTTTTAATCCAGACAGAAAATGAAGACTCAAATATGGAGTTCCCAGGTAAGAAGAAATGGGAGAACACTAAAACAGAGCAACAGAATTGAAGTCAGATAGGTTGGAGGAACTCAAACCCTCCTGAAATGTTTTATCAACTTTTCAAATATATAAATATATATATTTTAGGGTAACTCCAACAAAAATAGTGGCACTTTAACTGGAAGCAAGATGGTTCTTTATAAAAAAATACCAGTGTTATTAACATATTAGCACTGAATTTTCATCGTTCTAAAGTACAATCATGCAGGCATTTTGATGATGTAATTACGACTCATTTGTAGAACTTTTACCTCTTTGGTGTCTTTTTTTTCATATCACAATTTTGAAGTTAGTGTTACAGACACACCCCCGTGGTCTGAAGTCCTGCTGTGACTTCTACTGCCCATGTAACTGTCTGCAATTCTGGTAACATGAGAGACACAACTAGGCCTAACTGGAAAGAGTTTTGCTGGGGGTGTGTGTGGGACAAAAGGAGGCAAGATTCGTTCCTGCTAAGCCATGTGTTTCAAAAGCTTGCTGGAATGAAAGGAATGTGTAGCTCTTCAGTTTCAACAGAAGAAACTAAACCAAATAGGAAGGGATTATCTGTGGCAAAAAGCAGAAAAATCAACAGCCGAAGATGAGTTTAGAAAAGTTACAGCAGCAGAGTAACTCTTCAACCTGAGTAAAGCACTAGAGCACAGAAGGAGAAAAAAAAATAGTAACAAACCCTTCTTCACTGCTCTGCGTGGTTTGCCCTCGTTTGCAGCAGTTGATGGTCTTGCACCTTCTTCTCCAGTCTCTCTCCCACTGGATTGTTCACTTGCTGTGGATTCAGCATCTGATGGCGAAATTCTGCCACAAACATAAAAAAACAAACCAACCAACATGTAACACAAGTTTGCAAAGGGGCACAATTCTGCCACGCAAAGAATCCTGTGCTAAAATATCTTGTGAAGTCTGCTAAAATTTTCCTCTGTTTATAAGTAAATTTATAATACATTATCACAGCTAGATATTCATTGCCACACAGTGTTGCTGTTGTTGTTTGTGAAAAATGACTGCAACAGGATTCACATGTGACAGTGCTCTTAAGTAATCTTTCCTTTAAAATACACTACAAGAAAAAGCTCTGCATTTGTAACTAGCAATTTACCTCTCAGAAAGAAAACAATTGTATTAGGAATATGAAACCCATATAGGTAACTAGTCTAACATTCAGGCTTACTAACTTGGTCTTCTCTTGCTAACCATACAAATCCATGCAAATATTTTCCTGACTAGTCAAATGTAAGGCCATTCAAAAATGCTTCTTTTATGTATTTATTCCATGCAGTCACAAGATTCTTAAGAACATTTGTTATCTAAAAATTACAATCTCAGTGCTCATGGCTTTTGTAGGCAATACAGAAAAATAAAAAAACACCATGACTTTTCCCAACAAAATACTTCAGCTGTAAAATTATTCTGATAGTATAAAAATAGAAAAGATACAGGGCCCACACCACTGCCTGACACCAAAGGCTGTCCTTTCACATGGGATCAGCCTTTGTGATAGCGTCTCTGGTGACCATTTTGTCCTGTGGACACTCATACTCTATTCTGACACGGACTTAATCATGGAAAGTGTGCACATGTCTGTGCATTAACCTCTTAAGTGCAGGATTTACTTGGGCTAGATGGGTATCTGAACTAGTTACTGAGGCTCTTGGCTAAACATCAACCTGCCCAGAGCCCACAGACTAAGGTAACTCTATGCAGCCTGACAAGTCCAGTGAAGTTAAATCTAGTCCTCGCAGCAGGCAATGCTCTGAATTCGACTTCCCTTTTTCTCCTCACTAAACAATTACAGCCCTGATCTGCAGGACTGTAATACTAATGTCACATCCCAATTTAAAAAAAATAATAGCAAGGAAAAGAGGATAAATGGTCCTCAATGAGCTTAGAGATCTGCATCACTGCATTTTTTTCTATGGGGGAGTGGGTGTGCAGAGCTATCATCTCCGCCACCTTTGTCTTGGTTCAGCAGAGTATGAGGGTGGAGTTGTTTCCAGATCTCCTACTGACTTCCTGTTTCATCTCATTGTGCTCTGCATTGCCCTTCATACTCTTTCCTCAGTCTATCCAAATTATCACCAAGTTATAGGAACATAAATAGAGTTGAGCCAACATCAGCCATTTCTTGTAAGTGCTGAGGAATATGCAGTTGCATACTCTCAAGCCAAAACAACAGGTCCAACTCTCAGCTGGAGCCTGGGGATGCTGAGCTTTGTGAACTCAGCTGTTCTTGTTTGTTGTTTCTTACAGATACAGAACGTGTACTCACATCACCACTAGATTTCCTGACATGTCACATACAACCCTGAACTGTGATGAACTGAGTCCTGTATTTCCTCACAAAACATCAAGCAGCTAAACCCAACATAACACAGTATGATACCATTTCACATTTCAACTTCTGCCTCGGGAAATAAATGTTTCAAATCTCAAGCTGACACGGGAACGTCAGCATGGCAGGGAGATGATGGCAACATCTCCATAGTTAAGCCTAAAGGAAGATTTGCTCTTAAGGGAATATGAGGCAGAAGAGGGAGATTCTCTTTTGAAAACATTTCAAGTGTCTGAACTACAGGTCAGTCACTCTCCCCTCTGTGCCTAGGAAGATCATGGAGAAGATTGTCCTGGAAACTATGCTAAGGCACATGAAAAATAAGAAGGGGCTTGGCTTCACTAAGGGCAAATCATGCCTGAATTACTTGGTGGCCTTCTACAATGGGATCACGGTGTATCATTAGAATGTTGGCTTCTGATATTTCTCCTGTTTAATTTCCTGAATTATTCTAGACAAAATACAGCAGCAACCTCAAATTTAAACTTTTTTCTTATGCTTATCTGCATATAAATATAGATGCCTTCTCTTCCCCCACGTATCATCTCTCTCCTAGGCCACTTCTGACCTTTTTAAAAGAAACACAGAAACACTTGTCTTTCGGATTTATATTGCTTTGTTTTAATTTATGTAAGCCACACCAAAACTAGTTAGCCCATTTTTCTTCCATTATTTTCCAGTTTTGCCCACCTTCCACTGTAGCACTGGCAGTCTTCTACTTAAAAGGCCGACAGAGAGTTAGGAAGACAGGCTTAGCATCTGGAAGGGGGAAACTGAGCTTTATGAAGCCCACACGGGGCAGATGAAGCAAGGATCTTAAGACAACTGGGGCTTTACAAGAAGCACAGAGGGCTGAACAGAGGAGCAAGCTGCGTGGCAGAGACCTGCAGCTCAGTCAGAATCACCACTGGTATCTTTCTCAGCTCATCCAACTCTGCCCTTGATTGTTTGCTTTTTGTTTCTCCCACTGTGCACTATCACATGGGTATAAGCACGGGGAATGCAGAGCTGGAGACAAGGAAGTGTGAGAGTGAGGGAGAGGAAGAAGAATTACCGGAAAGTGTAGTTCAGAGGGGGTCTTCTCCTCATAGTTCCATTTTTTCCCCACCTGTTACCTTCCTACTTGTCTGCTTTTTTTTGATCCTTCTTTACTGCATAGCTTTGTTACACCATGTGTTCTACAAACACAGTCCTTTCCAGCAAGGGACAGTCACATTATTGGAAAAGGTTAGGAAAATTCTGCTGACGGTTGACAGACACTTCTCCATTTGCACAGCAGCGAATTACCATTCCTTTTTCTGAACAAGGCTTGTTTGCTACGAGAGCCACCAGATAATGGTAAATAACAGCATTCCTGCATATTTCCTGAATTTTGGAGATAGGGCTTATTTTTGGAAATCCCAACTCTTCATACATGTATTGATTACTATTAATGTAATTGAAACATATTACTCTTCGTCAATGGCTTTCATTTGTTTTTAACCACCCACTGGTTTAGTAGCTAGAGGTCACAAAGAAATTGCATTGGAAAACATACACTCGGGTGTTTCCAGTAAACAAGCAATGACTCGACTCCAGTCAACTCAGCAGTGTCTTAAATACCCCTCTTAACTGGGTGTGCTCCCTTTAAGAGAAAAATGAACACTAAATTCTCACAACCTTGTACTAATGAGTAGTGAGGAGTAAAACTGGTGGCTCACTAGAAAGTGTGAGTTCCGGAGCTCTGGAACAGTTCTTCCCACTGAAATTGCCCTAAAAATACAGCAATCACTAGCCCTTAATAAACTGTTGTCTACTACAATTTGTTTTATCTCTGTGAACTGACCTCCCTCTGTGTCGAACAGTCTTTGAAGGCTTTGTGGAAGTCTTGGATTTGGGGCTGGGCACATCTCCGTTTTCAGATGGGGTAGTATCCTTAATAGGTCCTGGTAAAGGAGCTGGCTCATGGATAATCAGGACATCATCTTTATTGTGCTGGCCCAGATGCTGCTTAGCAAAATCAAAGCCTTTCACACTGGGGGCTTGTAGCTGTGAGAAAAGAACAAAGACAAAAAACAGGAACTGTAAGTGAACATGAGTACAAAGGCTTTGGTTCAGATCTGCAAACAATGGCCACTGAGAGGATGGGCAGGCTGACAGTCTCAGGAATGAACATGAGAGCGTCAGGGAAAAGAAAAATAAACTCTCCACAATTCTGTCATCTTACTGCAGTATATGATACACAATTTAAAATTCCAAACCAAGAACACTAGTTACAAAACAGCCTTCTGATGCTGCTACTATTTTTTACTGCCATTTCTTCAGATTTAATCACTGTGTGAGGAGCTTTTTGTGTACTTGTGAGTGCAAGGCTGTAGACACCTGTGTATAGCCTGAAATGGCTACCGCTGCTAGGTCATATTTATATTTCTTCCAGCCAAAATGGATGCAGGACTTTAAGTAATTTGAATAATGTCACTGTTGATCTTTCTCATTTTGAGCTCCCCAAATGTGCAGGAGTCTGGGAGTGCTTGTACAAACACCTAGTTCATCTGATGAAAGATAAACACTCTGCAGATCTGAGTTATACAGAAGCCTGGCAATGACTTGTCAGCCAGTATTGATGCCTTCAGAAAAAAAATTATAATCTCTTAGGAATTTCGTACTGAACAGACAGAAAAATATACAAAAGGCTTTGGAACTTAGAGAAATTATCCTAAAGATCTTATTCAATGGGCATCTTGCTTGAGAAAGACACAGAATTCAGCCTCTTACTTTCGTAACTGTATTTATAAAAAAAGCTAATCTCATCAGTGACTTGATTCAGACTTAATCAAGGCTCCAAGTTTCAAGCTCTCTGCTGATTTTTTTGGGGTCTTTGGAGTAATTGGAAAGTCTGAAGAACTAATTAAGAGAAAGTTTTTCTTCAAACCCCGCTCAATTTTATGTAGTTTGGAAGTTGAAAGCAGAAAGAAACAGCTCCAGTTTTCGAAGTGCACGCACACACAACCTGCTGCACACCACACGTACAAAACCCTCTGTGTGTTCCTAGAGCTGATTTCCTGCAAAGTGAAGCATGTGCTGGAGTGTGTTTATGGGTGCGTCAGGTTCCAGATGTTTAAATGAACCCCCTTTCATAAAGCTTGGCATGCCAACACAGCTAACTGCAAACAGACTCCTCTGATATCATGCCAAAGATAAGCTTGCCTAAGGAATATTCTGAAACAATCTCTTCAAAATATTTTCTTAGTAAGCAAACATTTTCCAAATGGTTCTTAGAAAGGGTGATGCAGTCGAGCAAGCTGCCTATTTAAACCAGTAGATGGCAATAAAAGCTCTTCTGTAAAATCCAACAGTTTATCTGTTGAGGTTCTGGAGTTCATTTCTCACAAAATGAGTAAGCTTATTATTTGAACAGATCTGGAGGTCTTCTGCCATACCCATTTGTCCTGGGCTTTACAACAGTCCTTTCAATTCAGCATTATGGGTGGTTCAGTTATTGAATTTATGCAAATGACTGCAACCACAGATTCAAAAAGGCACTGGGGAGCTGCACTAGGTGAAGGTGTAACTGTGTCTCCATTTTTTTGAGTCACTTTCATCTAGTGAAGCCTTCCTGAAATTCTCCCCCCTTCAGATGTTAAACATTTGTCTTCAGGATCTTGCTTACTTAATAAAAGACCCCCCCCAAAACCTTCCAAAGATCTCCACCCCCTCTTCTGAAGACAAACTTTTCACTTCTGCTGTCAGAATTAGCAGGCCAGCTTGCAGCACTTTGATTACCGAAAGTTCTTAGCTATCCCACCTCACTTATGGGTCGTTTGAAGTTATGTCTATTCTCCTAGAAGATACTCCTCTGTATGACACTCTTCCTTTGAACCTTCAGTGGCTTCCCTTCTTCTAACCCTTTCATAGTCCCCCCGCTCCTGCCCACACAGCCCTGCTGCTGCTTCCCGAAGATCACATCCTCTGTTTCACTACGTTCCCCTCCACAGACTCCAGTCCCCTTGGCTCCAAAGATGATGACAGTCTTCACCGTGTGCTGGGCACAGATCTTCCACAAAAAAATCTGGTGGTATTCTACCCTTTCTTATCAAGTTACTACTGCTTTTTGAATAGTGTCATGGGTGGGGTGAGCAAGGACAACTGAAGAGACAAACATTCCAGGAATACTGGAGTTCAGTATGGTTTTAGAATGCTGCATGTCTGAAGCATGAACTTCAACCTATCTTAGAGTTACTACAGCAGACTGAGCTAGTAAACCCATTTGGGAGTAAAAAAACATACAATAATATCAAATTTTCATCTTTTAACTTTGAATAGCCTTATTCCTAGCTGCAGTCCAACACAACCTTTTATCTAAGCACAGTCATGGGAACAGATATATTTATGTGTACATGTACATACGCCACAGCATATGTATCCACGAATGTTTATCTGCAGACAGACCACACAGCAGCTGAAATTAAAAGGCTGTTAGTACTGCAAAGACCAGCACTCACACTGTTAGAAATGGCAGTGTGATTATCTGAAACAACCACAACTGGATCCTCGCACACACAGGCATTGCAATAAAGTCTTGAGTTAGAACATCATAAATTCGGTTCTGCCACAGGAACTCTCTCGCTCTCTCCCACCCTGCTAGATCCTTGGCATGCACTGGGCCTTCTGCTATTAGTCAAAGTTGGGCAGAATGTAAGAATGTTATTTGCAAAACCAGGATACCCATCTCATTTCATGCAGAAGCTGGCAAACACACAGTGAAAGGAGAAGGGGATGCAAGGTGAGTCCTTTATGCATGTTTACAGCTGGAGTGCCTAAGACTTTAGGGTTTCAGGGACACTTGCTGGCAGCAGGGGACAGGCCAATCTCAGCCATCACCACCCCAGGCACCACAGAACCTACAGCTACATTTTCCTTAAGCTGGAGCCAGGTAAACTCCTCAGCTGGTTTTACTCTTCCTTGACAGGCAGAACTGTTGTCTCTACCCCACTCTCCTGCCTCTCCCTCTGCCTGCCAGCTGCCAGTGCCAGTTTACACCATCCAAGAACCTGAGGCTCATCACTCTTCATACTTTTAACACCTGGTGTCATAACAAGCTCTGTGTAACACAACAGAGAAAAAACCCTCTCAGCTTTACGGTACAGCTCTACAGACCTTGCATGCGCAGAACTGGTGTCATCCTCTGAGGATTTAACTGGTAAATCTCTAACAAGTCTTTGTCAACCCCATGCAAACATTTTCCTAAAGTTTTAAAACTTAAGTCAGAAACTGGTAGTTTCCCACAGAATCAGCAAAAGCATTTCCCTCATACCAAACAACCTTCTTGTTCTCTTTCCTTCCACACCCTGCACCCCCTAAGGCTCAGAATGAGCACTAGAGCTTCTCTACAACAATTTTTAAAATTCAGACAGAGCATTCTAGTTTCTTTTAACCTTGTTCTTTGGAAATCAAACTCTTCTTCTCAACTTAAAAAATAGTTTCAGTATGAAACTGATACTTGAATGGAAATGGCCTGAATGCTTCAAGTCTTGCAGAGTTCTGTACAGCCAAACATTTCTAGATATCTCCACTTAAAAAAACTTAAGTTGGTATCACCAGCTCTAGCCAACGTGTGTGTTTGTGCATCTGAATGAAAAAACATGATAGAAAAATGTGACAATACATACATACACAACATGATACATGACTGAATACGAAAAGATGGTCCTCAAAAAAATGATAAAATCACTTATTAAAAATAATATTATTTGAACAACAGAAATACTAATAGGATTACTACTGTAGAAATAACATTGACATAAGCCCACTTCGTTTTCTTAAAAAAAGAATCTACACTTCTCATACCTCTCCTTGTAGACCACAGCAACATTATGACTTTAATTGAGACCTGATAGCAGCCAAAATCCACATTTTCAGTGAGAAGCATATGAAGACACTGAACCACAACTCTGCTTTCTGCAAGACCAGACGGCCAGATCACCAACTCAGTGAAATGAATGGCGTTACTCTTGAATGAAGATGTTTCCAACATTTTCTTATAAATTTCTGTGTGCCACCTGCTGAATTCTTTCTTTTCTTTATATCAAGTTATGTAACAGGTTGCATTACCTCTGCTCATCTTGGACTGGTAGTCAGGATACCATGTGTGGATCAGCCACCTACTACTCATATATTATCACCACCAAGAAAAGAATGCAGTATCTTTTTAAGAGCACTTTTTAAGTTGTGCTGATATGGTTTCTTGTTCAGGTACCGCAAATGAGCATCTTTCCACCAGCCTCAGGTGCCGTTACCCAGGACTGCACAAAACCAGTCTTGGCAAAGATTTCTTGTTTTAAATGTAAGTTGTTAGAGGTTTTCATTTATCTTAATATATTTGTGAAAGGGAAAGAGATAAACTACTCTGAAGCTTACCACCAAAATGAACATGTCTAAATTACTGCACTCATAAGGAATTATATTATTATACAAATACAGAACCTGCCAAAATCTTAGAGGAAGATGATTTCATATTGGTAAGTCAAGAGAGTGTTTTAATTCTATTGTTACAGACTGAATGAAAAAAATAAAAACCCAAACCAGTATTTGGAGCTCAATTCACAGAAAAAAAATCTAATAATTTCTGCAGAAGCCTACAAAATTTGTGCACCTCAGTCAAGTCTTATTGCATAAAAGCAGATAATAGTTTCAGTGTGATTCAAGCCATAGAAATACAAAATGGTTGCCAATATATTGTTTTGCTGGATGCAGAGACACACCAGGAATGTCAACAACCTGTTTTCCTCAAGAAAGCAAACGCTGCTCACAGGTCAGTGAGTAATTTCAGCAGAAAGCAGAAGAAAAGAAATACACTTAACTCAGTAGTCTCCCTACAAGCAGCATTTGAATTGGGACATAATATGAAGAATAATATATTAAGACAATTTTCTACTGATTTTATACCATGGTCTTGCCTTGCTCCTTGTAAAGCCAGCTGGATTGAGCAGAGGCTGTTAACATACATTTCTAAGGAAACAAAGAAACTAAGAATGTACTTTAATGTCAGACATAACCTGTGAACAGGACAAGAATCCCTGTAAAGAAGTCCAGCTGACTTACATCCTTACTATCATGCTAGCACACAGAATGTTACAGGATAAAGAAACTTTTCAGAAAAAAACCAGGCAAGTCTACAATGAGAAAGCCTGTTCTTAAAATTAATGTGGGTTGAAGATGTAAGTCAGTGCGACTTAAGACAGCTTAAAGCTACTAAACATTGCCAACTGCCTTCACAACCTGAGATTCTCAGCACCAAACCCCTGTCCATATCCCCAGGGCACCAGAGCATAGGTTAGTGTGAATTCACTGCATTACTCTCATGACGCATCAAACCGGATAATAATTTGCAGTTGCTTGTGTGCTTGGTAGCGTCCTCTTAATTTTAACTCTTTTTTCACTGTGTGTCCACTATCTCATCCAAGAAGTCTTCTTGGATCTTCCCAAAAGGATCATTCATCCATACTGTTCGCAGTCACTGTTCCACAAGATATTCAAAACACCTACCAGTCTACCAATAAGAAAGAATTTAGAAGTACTGAGGCATGTTCACCTTTCAGAGTCTCATTCAGCTCATTTTTCTATTATCATTCCTACGTATCTTTCCACATAAGTACAACCTCTGTATTTTTGTTTGCATTGCTCTCCTTCAATATAAACCTCTTTGGGATGATAGCCAGGGACTGTCTGTGAAGTATGCATATAATTTATACATGTGATTCAATAACAATAATGCATATCTGATTTAAGGCACAAAACCCCTTCATTCATGAAAAAAGCATGTTAGAAGATCTCATAGAAGGAGAGTTTTGACTCCATATCCACCTTCAAAATACTGAAAAAAGACCCACTTGTATCTCCTTAAGGTCTTTTTGTGCCATTGTGTCTCTTTCCTGACCTGGGATATGATGCAACCTATTTGTACCATAAGTCAAACTACTTCCACATCTACTTGAAAAAAACCCCAACACTAAGCATTACTGAGAAACGTGCAGAGGGGTTCCTTCACTGTTGCTAGTCTAGAAAATACGTTTAGGGACCACAACAAAAGGAAGTCTCTAATTTAAATACCTTCACTTGGTAACAGTGTCTGTATGTAAAAAAGAAGCGCATTCGCAAGGACAGCTCCCTGGATTTATTACATCTTACATGGGATGCCACCACCCTCCCACTACAGCAGTGTGACAACCTGTGCCCTCTATGGAAAGCCTCAAACCAGAAGCAGGATTTTGAGGCCTGAGGGCCAAAAAAGAGGCTGCATGTACAAAATGCCACCCCATTTTCTTATCTTGGATCAAGTATTTCTCTATACAAATTACATCTCCCATTTGTCATCACAACAGCACTTTGGTCAACTATTACCCTTTTGGGGAACAGGTAAAGCAGTTGAGCAAACCTGTCCTTGGGGAAAAGAAACATGCTTAGAGCTGCCTGGGCTTCTCCCATCAAGCTTGGAAAAAGTAGTGCACTGTACAGCCAGCACTGGCACAGAAAACCAGAACAAGCTGGTGTACAGCCTCTGGGACCTCCTTCTCTCCTTTGGAAAGTCAAAACTGTGTTACTGCTTACCACCAAACAAATAGTAAGGAAAGCAGGAATCCCACAGAAAATACCACCTCAGGAATTTTGCTTCTGGAGTAGGATTAAAAACAAATAAAGAAACCCCCAAACTTACAAAACTTTATAAAGCCTGAGATTCTCAAGACACCTGTTCTGAAATATTTTCTTAAGACAGATTCTTCTCACGGATGTTCATCACCCCTCTTCTTCTCCTTTGTGCACTTCTTCCTACCACACTAATATTACCATGACAGCTCAGTAAATTTCACAAAATACAAGAGGGATCATGTTGTTGAAAGCCCATAACTCTGAGTACATATATGCCCACAGGCTGCTGAGATAACTGCTGTAACAGGCAGAATTTTGTTCCTGAATCACACACAGTTTGAGCTTTCCTTCTCAGACAAAAATGCTGCTGGGTGGATACTATCTTAATCATGGTTTGGTGATGTTCCTTTGCACACTGGTTGGATGGAAGTGTAAGGACTATGTTAGAAGAAGACTGGCAACTTTATAGGATTGACAGGTCACTGCTGTCTCAGTTTCACCAGATTTTAATCCATAAATTATGTTGAACAATTACTCCTCTAAGGCCACATACACAACTGCAGCACCAACTGCAACCTCTAAGAGAGACAGCACAACACATGAAAAGAATTCCAAATTATGGGAACTCTTTTCTGAACTTGTGAAGCAAACAAATACATTCTAACATAGTTCTGACCATCTGCATAGAGCACATATACCGCACATCCTCTCTACAAATACTGAGAAAAGTGCTACCACTTTTACCTAAAAACTTTTAAGACAGAGCATAGGTCAGCAATTTTCATTTATTTTTTCATGCTGGTATTTTGTTGGGTTCAATGATTCATGCATTTAGATACCTTAAAAGGGTTTGACATGCACAGAAAATACTTTCACATATACAACAGAAACGTCGTGCTTGCTGAAATGAAACTGCAAGTTTTGACTGCAAGTGGATGGCATGTTAAAACCTTAGGCAACAATGATTTAATGTTGGTGCATTTCCTTGCTCCCAAAACAGCTAAATTCTACAGTAGACTCTCTATTGTCTTTTGTTAGGAGAGAGAAATTTATTTCGCCAGTATTAATCTCTTCTCAGAGGTTTATTATGTTTAGGATGGCACAACATTTATCTGTGTCATGAAAACAGATTCTTTTAAACTCCTTTTGAAAAGTAACCACTACATAAACATGACTATAAATCCACTGATCACCTACATTTTGAATGGCATATTCAGTTCTACCCTCCCTCTCTCAAAAAGGATGGAAAAGAACTAGAAAATGTTCAGATTATTCAAAGGTTCAAAGGCCAGTTCAAAAGAAGGGATGAGAAAACTGGGTCTCCTCTGACTGGAAAAAGAGATGACGGAGATGGGAATATGACAGAGTTCTGTAAAGTCAGGACTGGCAAAGATGACGTGCCTAGGAATCAGCTGTCCCCTGTCGCCTCCAATACAAGGACTAAGGGGCATCACAAAAAACATAGCAGGATAAAAGCAGGATGAAACAAGATGATGCGGTTCTTCATTTAACATGCTGTGGAAATCCCTGTCAGCAGCTGAGATGGGTTTAGAAGGACCACACAAGTTAATGGAAAAGAAGTATGTTGGGGGTTGCTAAATATCATTGCTTCTACACGCAGTCCTTGAGACACAAGTAACTGGAGGCTGAAGCTTTCCTCAAGGCAAAGCAACCTGTCCTTACTTGCCCTATCTTCCTCCCCTTCTCTAGGCTTTTTCTTTTGGCATCTGGGCTAGCTGGCCTTTTGGAATGCTCTCAAGACAGATACTCAAATGTTTGTAAGAAAGCAGGAGACATTTTACTTTTTATACCTATTTGTATAAGCAGTATATCTAAGTGTGATATTTTACCTCTACCATTTGTGAATAGTTAATCCTCATTACAGAAGAAGAGTTACTACAAAAGAGCTCTTTCAGAGGAATTGCCATCAGAGAAATGTATTGTTGAGAAGTAATTAAGATGTTGAATACTGCATCCCTTGTTAGAATCCAGCTATTGACTCTGAAGGAGATCCTGTATGCCGTCCCAAAAAAAGACAACAGTTTGGATAGTTAGTCAAGGTAGCTATTAGAAATGAATGATATTTGTTATGCAAACATGAATCTCTTGCATAAACTCATGTCAGTTTTCAAGTAGTTTTTATAAGATTGGTGTCAGCTGCCTTTCTTAACAGGAGTCTCTTTTGACTGAATTTTTCTGCAGTGCAGAGCTGTTGCCTCGACATTATACAGATGAACAAAAGGATTACAGGGTGTCAAAACATCACAAGAATTCTTTGCATCAGGAGCAGAAGCCTAGTATTTAGCCTCCAGCAGGGCTGGGCTCTGATCTTGGGAACATCCAAGAGATAGTCTACTGAATATACAATAATAAGCAAAACTCTCAATTCAGAGCTGTAAAGTTACACCTGACACATGACATTTGGATATCAGATATTCCTGCTTTGCGGGGGGGGAATAAAAATCCACACAAGTGCCTCTCAGACATTTTGCAGAAGGCATGACTCATTACCTGTGACCGTGAGCTGATTAGAGCAGACATGCAAGGGCTGGTGACAGTCCCCAGGTGATGATGACACTTCAGCTGAGGTGTGCTGGCACACGAGGCAAACTGGCAGCCCTCCAGCTCTGGCATTACCTCTGCTGCTGCTCCAGGAGAAGGCGCAGTACTTTGTCCAAGGTTTTGTGGGAACCAACCTACTCCACCTCTGCTACAGGTAAACACACACAGGAGGGACACTGAGCCAGAAAGACATATTCAGTCTCTAAGAACCACAGTGGGGTGCAGAACGCTCCAGAGAGGAGTGACATCTGACTGGAGAAGTAGGCATTTTTCCCCATGGGTTTTAGGATGTGCCCTTGAGAAAACAAGGAACTGAGCAAGCCACTCAAAGCTATCACTGCAAAAGCAATGACTTCAGCACAGCCAGCAATTACAGGAGAACATCCAAGACCTTCTAAACAAACTGCCAATTAGCTTGTCCACAGGTGTCAAGTTCTTGCCGTTAGGGCACGGAGCCTTTCCCTGAATAATTGCCTACAGCTGAAATATCTCTGAGATGCCATAGGAAGGGATTTGACATTTTTGTTCAAATGCTTGTACACAGAAGAGAAAGTGAAACCCCTAGAGAACCGGGTTCCATTTTAAATTTTGGACATCCACAGAGAAGGAAATAATATTGCTGACGCTGCTCCCGTTGTGGATGACATGTAAAATGTTTTTCTGCTCTTTGGGGAAGAGGAAAGAGTGTTTTTGCACAAAAACATCAGAGGCCCTGTACAGAGCAAAATGATGGTTTGGGCATTAAAGAAATTTATTTTTTCATGAAGAAAAATAACCAATGGCAAAAATTTAGTTGCCCACAAAAGGCACAGCTTCTTTGCAGGAAATAAAATTGGGACAAGCAAAAGTTTGGGACAATGTTATGGTGGATATAGGCAATGGCAAGAGAGAAAACCTTGTTATTCAAAAATGCCACTTGTGCATCTTTTTACTTCACGAGGCAAAGACATCTTTATCCAGTGCAAGAACCCAGGTCACATCAAGGTGAATTTCCAGTAGGATGCTATGGCTTACAGAACAGGTCATGAATATTGGATGTGCCCTTTAAATATCTTAGTATCATCTCTTCAAAAGAATTATCCTTGCACAGACCAATGAATCTTGCATAGATGCACTGCTCTCCCCTGTTTCCTTAACTCTCAGTTTAAAAAGCATGCAAATAACTTTGATCTGAGCATGTTTTCCCATTTCATCTCCAGAATAAAAAAGGAAACCTAACATTTTGCAGGTATTGTTAATCCTGCTTTGACGCAAAGGGATGGATTAGCAAACCAGTGTCTCTTCAAGATCCTTTATTTTTTCTTACTTTATGATCAAACCTGGTTTTGCTAGCATCAGTTCCCACAAAAGTTTTCTTTCCCATGTATTTATGTGTATATTCACTGAAAGAGCAGATAAGTAAAAAATCCCTTAATAATAGGCTCTCTCTCTATACTCTTTGCAGAAAATAACATTATGAGCCTTTTCAAGCAGGATCTTTGTGCCATCCTGTTTGCAAGACATTGATCCTGTAATGAAGCTGGAAGGCCAGATGGAAAGAACAGAAACTGGTGGAGTGGTACATCCAACGTGCAGGACAGGCCTTTGCCGTGTCTAGCCCACCCTGCCCGTGTCATTACCTTAGGAGAAACATAATCCTTGCTATTATCTATATCACCTCTGAGAATGACCGGGCCTTAAGGGTGGGGCCAAGCAGCACATCTGGACTCAAGCCCAGCTTCAAGGCTGCTCTGGCACATAAATATTGATGCCCCCTCTGTGGGCTTGTCACCATAGGATCTGGGTATTATTCAACAGAGCCATGTCCACCCAAGTGGGAAATCTACTATTACTGACCATCACAACTGAGTGACTGTGACCCAAATATTCTAAAGGGGCATCCACAGAGCATTTCAGGCACCAAAGCCAGTTAGCTGTGCTGGCAGTATGACTGAATTGCTGTGTAGCACAACTACCTGGTGGCCTTCACCTCACCAAGGCGTACCCAAGCAGCCAAACCCCATACACCCAAAAGGCAGGAAGGGTCTAATTGCCAGCAGATAACAGTACTGGGTTCCTTCATCAGAAGACAGACTGCGAGGTTATGCAGCTTATGACTCACTTTTAATGGTGGCCATAGGAACACAGAAATCATACCTACTCTGTAAAAGTAAACCTTTACATATAAAAGATTAAAAATAAAACTTGTATTGTCTGAGTGAATACCAAAACAGTTCAGGAAAATCCAGGAGTTTCAAAGGAAAATGAAACAATTAAGTGAAAGAAGAGAAGAAAGGAAACATATGACTAAGAATGACACATGGGGCTATAGAATCCAGTAAAATTTGTTGTTTCTAAGAATCTCTCGGAAGAGGATAATGCAACTTTGTACGAGAGATTCTAACTGAGAACAAAAAGCTCCTGCACAACTTGTGGCTTACCAATGCAATCTGCATTTACAGTACATTTACAGAGTTCTCTCTCTCAATGTTCCAAGGAACCAGCCTTTTAGTCTTGTCTCTGCAGTATGAAGCAATCAGGCTTTCTCCTCACTCCCAACCCCATCCCAGGCCTTTAAGTCACAGGTAACATAATTTGCTATCAGCTGCTGCCGTGAATTCTAACAGATTATTATGCTGCCCACTGATCTGCTATGTTAAAATGGCTAATTAAAGACACTGAAGAAAGACTGGTGACACCCCTGGAGATCCACCAGTGCAGTATGATATCTGATTTCAGCTGAACAAGAAACATATGTCTCAGTTTCTTATCTTCCAATCAACACACATTTTCAAGCACAAAACACGTTATAGACTTACTACAAGGTTGAAAAGTATTGTCTTCTATTTCCAGTATGGACATGCCATATACATGCTAATGAAAAACTTTACATTCACATTAATTTTTTGTTAAATATTAAGAGAAGTGAGAAGAGCTAGCACACTATGAATGCATCTTTGTCTTTTACAAATATAGTTTCCAAGAGAAAAACTCAGATCTTTAACCTAAATAGCTTTCTATTTACAGATGTAGTGCAGGCTTTCACCTTCCTTCAGTACCAAGGTCAAGCTCTGAAAATACTCAGTAGTAATAATTGTGGCTGGGGGAATAATTGTGGAGGAAGGGGGAGCCTGAGTCCATTTTTATGGAGTTTATTTACAGACATAAATCCCTTTGTGCATGATGACACTCCTTTGCATTTGATCACATCTTTGCATTTACTCTAATAAAAAGTATAAAATACAGAGACAATTTTAGAGGGCAGGATCAGACCAAATGTCCCTAATAATTTGTATTCTGTTTTGACTGTCTGGGGGTCTTTGGGGGTGGTTAAATACACCCTATTCAGACTCGGAATTCCAACCCATTGTTTGAAGACATGAAATCCCAATGACAGCCTAACAGTAAGGAAGCCAGAGTACTGCTTTTATTCTGGGGAAAGGAGGAAATGGTTTGCAAAGTACATTCTTCCAGTTGCTTGATGTGCAAAGTGATAAAAATGTAAGACACTTTTTATTGCTTTACCTCCAGTAGCACAAGGATTGAACTAGATGTCCATACTGGTTCTTTCTAGTTTGCTTACAGCGACTTCCCCAAAGAAGGCAAAGTGACAGGTTCCCTAGGCAATCCAAAATGAGACTTGCATATAAACAAGTTTGAGGCTTCTGACTCACGAATGATTAAGATGAAGAATATTGTGGAAGCAGTGGGGAAAAGGAACGGAGCCATTTTCTTAAAAGAAAGTAATTATATGAAAGATGTTTCTGGCCTTACAGCCAATACAACCCAGCTGCTTCCTTACAAAAAAAGGCTTGTGATAGCAAAGAGGTACTGAAAACGTGATCAAATAGTGTACCAAGAGTAACGGTCCTCTCTTGCCTCTTTCATATGACCCTACTCAAATTAGTGAAAACTACTGTGGGGAACTTCCTCAGTCAAAAATTTGTGTTACATATTACCACAGCAGAGGTGAAACAAGGTACCAGGGGTGGAGCTCATCAAAAGGTACCACTTGTTGCCAGCCTGGATTCTGACACACAACCTGCAGTCGCAAGACAAGTGGAAGTTACTATTGATTTGTTCTGACTGCTTTGGAAGTGCAAGCGCTTTCTGTTTCTCTCATCTTTCACACCATTAATTATCTTGAAAGAGAGCATGGTGTACAGACAAGGCTCGTTATGGAGAAAACTGTGTGACTGAACATGAGGTGACAGTGCAAGAACATGACTGCAGTACCACAGGATTAGCACAGGCAGATTATTTTGCCTTTATTAATGCCTCTGAAGGTCTAGTCAGTAATAAGCATTTCTGACACATGCAAGTTCTCTTTGGTTGTAAAAAGAAAGTAACCTTTCACTTTATCATTCTTTTTACTGAATACATCCTTTGTGAAAATCCCGGATCACAAATTTTTTGATTTACAGTCTGGGGCAAGAAAAAGACAAGAGCACCAAATTTCTCACCATTCTAACCAACACTCTGGCCAAACATGCTCACTTACGCAGGCACACACAGATCCACTAACTAATGTTCTAGTACTGCAACAAGCTCTCACAATTGCAACAGAAAGAGACCTGGCAGAACACGGACCAGCCAGGATAGGTTATAGCAAATTCTAGTTCCAGCATGAGGTATGATGGGTGGTGCACTTTAGCTACTTTGGTTAGCAGAAGCTCTCCAAAGAAAAATTCAGCCTTCTTGGGAAAACAAGGTCAGTGATTCAAGACTCAGTACATTTCTCCTTATTCAGTCCCAGCCACAGCCTTGAAATGAAGTGATAAAGAAAGGTTCCTTTCAGCCTCAGTGCCCACATTTCAGAAGGATGGATCTATCTAATGCAGTATCATATACTCAGGAGAATAAATAAAACACTATGGGATTCTTGACTTCAACTATCATTAGACTACTTTCCTCCCCCCCGCCAAAACCAGAATGCTCTGAAACTGTGTTTACACATGCTAGTTAAGGATGCCAGGTGTTCCCCAGAGTCTCACATTCATTTATGCTCAGAATACTCAAGCTCCTCTCAGCACAGCTTCCCCTTTTACCTTCTGTCGTTGCTGAATGTTGCCCATTGTGTCTGGCTGAAACTCCAGCTTGTCTGTTCGACAGAGCTTCCAGTATAAAATAATAACAATCAGGAGCACCACGGCAACCGGGACTGCCACCCCAACGATAATCCAGAGGTTGCTATTCTGTGTCTCTGAAGCAGACTCCTTCATCTTCTCCACAGCTGTAAAGTTAAAAGGAAGACAGCAATATTATGTGGTTATGTTTTAAGCTGAGGGCACTTCAAGGTTATGTATTTTTATGTTCTTGTAAGTGCTAGTAAAGGAATTTATCAGAAACCAGCTGCACATCACAGGAAATGTCATACCACTGTAAGTTAAGGTATGTCATGCTCAGGAAGCATGGGGCAGGAGATTGATTGTCCTGGCCCACCTTCTGAAGACCTGTGCTTAAAATACTAATGAAAATGCACTTCTGCCACATCATCCTGTAACCCAAAACTAAGCTGACATAGTGAAATGGGTCTAAAAAAAAATGACTCTACCACTACAAAGGTAAGATGGACTTTCCAACATTGCTGCCTGTTTCCTGCTTTAAGCAGTATTACCAGCTGCCTCTTCTCCTTAACATTTTGTCATCACAATCAATTTGACCCTCCCCCCACCAAGGTGTATAGCTCTGCATTTTTGATTACTTTTTTTCTTCTCTCTGTTTCATTGTCAGTGTGCAAGATCCTTTAGCCCCAAACAGAAAACAAAACTGCTGGAAAGTGTAATCAAACAAGTCATTCTTGTAAAAAGTAGACTGAAAGAAATGACAGAACTTTCATTTGCTCTATTTTGCATAGTGGTTACATGTGGGACTAAAAACTATAGCAATAATATATTTCCAGTCAAACTGATGCACTTTCTAAAAATGATGTTTTCAAGTTAAAAAGAATATTTCTATTTTTTTCTATATATCATTTTATTAACAATGAGCCTAGAGCTTAAAAGAAGATATAATTATTATTTTATACATCTAACAGCTCACTTATGACATTATGTTTTCTGGTACAAAAATAACCTTTTCTTGGTCTAGTTTCTTCCAATAAGAAGCATTTACAGATTTCTATGACTCTTAAATTTCTAGTGTCAGGTCAAATATAACAAGTCTCAACATGCACAGCAAGCTATAAACACTTCATGAAGTTTGTTCAACATTTATCATTTTTGTAAAGAGAATTTATTCTTGCAACTTCTTTCACTTCTGTCTAACCAGCATTACAGTCCATTAATGGATATTAAGCAGATGTATATGAGCTACTGACCTATCTGTACACAACTGTGTTAATGAGGGACAAAATTTAGAAACACATACAGATGGTACAATTATTACTATTTGCTTATTTTTCTTTCTGCAGAGAATTTTAAGTATCAGACACATCCTTGCTCTGTTGGCAAAATACCCTGTGGTACCATGTAACTCATGCCTCCATACTGCACAGGAATGAGAAAAGGCAATTAAGCATTCATATCAGTGAGGTATTTTGCAGATCATACCTGTCTGTTCCTAAGATACTTTTAAATTTCTTTCCTAATCGTAACATGGAATTTTGAGTAGCTATTCTGTCTCGCTACATACTGAAAATCATTTATATACCAAGCCTCCTGAATAAAGTAATTATATAACTTTATATGACCTGTCCTATTTATTCTGATGTATATCTAGTAAAAAATCACATTACTTTTATATAATATTCATTAGAAGATCATATTATTTATACAATACTGATAGATAAACAAATAAAACCAAGGTCAATTGTATTCAATGGAGGTAATAAATGCCCCAACTACCATTAGTGTACATCTTCCACACAAAAAGTAACTCAGACAAAAAAGCAGTGACTTGTTTTAAACTTCACTGCCATTACTCAGCTAAAGGAAACACCCATTTCATACCAACGCCCTCCCATCTCACAATTGTGGGGTTTTTGTGAGCTCCTGGGCAAAATAAACTGTAAAGAAATACTGGACTAGCAGGATGAGATGAGAATGGCAGGAAGGTCTTTAGCTAGCACAGTACTTTTCCAGCACAAGCACGGAGTGAATGCAGTGAGGCTTGACTTAAGGACCCTGTTGCAACCCTAAGCTCAGCAGGGTCTTCAGCAGGCAAAACGGCACCGCATAGCTCACTGCAAGGCTGCTAAAACTGATTTCCTCAGGAGAGTCACAGCTGCAGCATTCCAAGAACAAAACACTGCAGAACTGGGCACCGTGCAGTGCCATAACCTCCAAAGCTAAAGACACCCTTCCTGTTTGCCTTTGCTGGCATCGGTGTGGATTTGACAGGGCTTACGCTGTGCAACGCTGCCTTCAATGCGGTATCCAAGGATGATTGCAGCCCGCTGGATATCGACTCTGTTCATCAGGTCTGAGCACTTCAGAGCACTCAGTCTCTCCCCATCTTGGTCCTCCACGAAATAGATCAGCTCCACGGGGTTGTCAACACCAACTAACCGTGACACATTCACGATCTGAAAAGAAATTGCAAAGCTTTTACATTTTAAGTTGTATTTACTTGGAGCTCCCATACATTTGGCCTTACAGTCCATACTCTCTCTCCCCTGCTGTAACAGAAAGGAAGATTTCAAGGGACATGATCCCTTGTATAATACATTTTTATGACAAACCATTTTTTTTCCCCTCCTACTTGTATCATAACAATGTACAGATCTGATAAGTAAGAAAACTGCTTTCACTCTAAAAATGCCATCAACTGTGCCACCCTGGAATCCTCTACTGCCTTTAGCAATTGCTGGTTAGTAGGAACTAAGAAGAAGTGTGACTGCACTTTTCCCTTCTCTAAATACCTACTCTAACTTTGATTTGTTATTCATAACACACACTCCTCTTTGCTCCAGTTTTTCTAAATGTTAAGCAGCTGCACAGGCGAATATTCTGTTAGCATCAAATAAAACTGTTTGCTCTGATTCAACTTAAGCACTTGCCCAGTCACCTTCATCCTCCAAACAGCTCCCCTTGGCATCCACCTTTCTTCAGGAAGGAATGCATTTGACGCTGTGGGAAGCAATTCTTCCTACCTACATCTAAAGACATTAATAATCAAAAGAATGCATGCTATGAGGAAGCCCTGTAGATACTCTCTAACCACCAAACATCTACACTGCATATGAGAACCACATAACTCTGAATTCCTGTAAAATTACATTTTTTTATATAACAACTCTCCTCTGTTTAACCATTTACCACGTAATGGTGAGCTCAAACAAGAATTAGGATGAAAAATAGTAGGAGGTATTGTGTCACGATTTTTTTCTTTAAAAAGAGTTTGAAGGGCTCTGGAAGGAATTGACATAAATAGAGCAATGTATTTTGCTTCCTTCAGAATTATCCTTCTGCTATAAAGTACATATTCAATAAATTATAATCTCAGAAACTGCCCATAGGCCTAAAATAAAGCAAACATGCAAATGTTTGCATGTCTGAGGCTTACAAAAGCAAAGCTTTGTATTGTTTTCTTTCCTAGATTCCAACTACACAAATCATGTTGAAGGAAAGAAGTGCAATTTCTAGCTCAACAGGAATGATGCTCTGGTTTTGGGGAACAGCAATTCAACATGTTCTAAAAAAGCATTTCCCAGGAATGGTAACAGCAAGGTGTGTGTGGGTGTGTGTGTGTATATATATATATATATATTAAAAAAAAAGAGGGGGAAAAAATGAGACAAGAGAAAACACCATTGTCATAAAAGTCTTCCAGGACAAATCAACTGAAAGCAAAGAATAATGGTCAGTGTCAGCCACATTTGATGCAAGAAACAGAATATCTACAAATAGAGCAGGAAAATGATCACATCTCAAACACAGCAAGAGCTGCTAACAGGACCCATTAAACGATGCTGCTGCTCAGCTGAACACTCTTCACTCTTCTACCAGCTAAGGGGCAACCAATCCCTGACTGAAGGTAACAAAACAGCATCAATTCAACACAGATATTCAGCACCTGCAAGGCTGAATCTGGCTTCATGGACCACAACTATACAATTAGTTAACAAATGTCTACAGCTTTATATTATGTCTGCTTCAGCTGGCTTGCCACAGCCTGGTCTCAGTGCACAGAGCAGCAGGGTGTACAGACTGCTAGCTGTTTCCAGCACAGATGAAACCTTCCCAAACAGCACTTAGTTCACATGGAGGGTCAGGGAGTTGAAAGGCCATGTGGGACTGAAAATCAACAGGTTCTTCATTTTAATTTTATGAAACCCCTCTGCACGTAGCAAAGCCACAGAATCAGAGAAATTTAGAAAATTCTCAAACTGAACTGTCATATATTTTATGGCCTGTGAAGCATCCAAGAAGCACTATAATTATGTGTGTTACACACACCGGGTAACAGTCCCAAGCTGACTGAACGGCTTAACCAAGGAACTTCTCCACAGCTGCCTTTAGAAAAGGGAGAGGGCAGGAAGGACAAGACTCCAGTGCAAGTTGTCACAACTGAAACTGTACAAATTTTAACACAGAATTTAAAACAACAGCTTATGGCTCCCTATGCCAAGGAACAGGGATGAGTGACAACAGTGAGAGTGGAGATAGGAAGACGTAGCTGGAGGTATTTCAGCACAGTATAGAGAACATGGGAATGAGCACGAAAAAGTTCAGTGGAGGTGCAGGCTAGTGCTGACAAACTAAGCTCACTATTTTAAGCTAAGTTTTATCTGAAATAAATCATTCTGAATACACAGTGTTTTATGACTGCTCACACCATACAGAGAGAAGCTGCAGACAAAATTTCAAAACCATGGGGAGATGGTTATGGATTTCTATTCTGGGAAAGCTGATGGCTAGCAGGGTAGTCTGGAAGCAAATACAAGGCACATAGACTTGTACATAAACACAGTAACTGTGACAATATCAGTACCTCAGTTTTCATCTCTGTCACACTGATTCACTAAATTTTATTTATTGATTGTTCTAACTAGCCTCTGAGTTTGCTGCAACAGAGGAAATGGCATACTGGGGCTGAACTGTTTTAAATCTGGTCATGGAATTGAGGTACACAGTCACTATGCCTATTTTTTATAGAGTTTCTGTATTCTAAGTTTTGTGACACATGGTTTCAAATTATACTCTTTGTGCAGCTTCAGACTGGTTTAGTCTCTGTCCTCGAGAGTGCTAAGAATGCAAGCAGAGACAAATACTATTTTCCAGGCATCCAGCAAAGCAGCCCACATGTAAGGAAGCATTTAAGCATTTTACATTTACACTTTGGCAGTGAGGGATGACACAGGGAGGGAGGAGACAGAAGAATTTCAAACACAGGAGGCAGAAAATGGGGGGGAAAAAGAAAAAAAAAAAAGATGAAAATACTACTTCAACTTCTGTGTACATAAATGATACCATCTTTGTTGATACTAAATGTGCATTTAACCTCCACAGAGGAAAGGCTTAACTGTGTTCAGGTGTCAGTAAATTTAATTTAAGAAGTGTTTTCAAGTGAATATCATAGGTCAGTGAACAGAGTTGCCTTGGTAACAAAATCTAGTTCGTAATTTCAAGCAGGGAAATACAAGTGGTAGGGAAGCTCCCAAGACATTCTCACAGTCCCAGCCAGCCAGTGGGATGTCCTGGTCAGCAATCCCCACAGGAGCAAGGAACCCCTGGGTGAACTGTTTCAGGGTCTCAAAGGCACGAGCACTACTTAGACACAAGCAGATATGCACACACAATCTCCAAAGCTCGCACACAAGGATCATTTTCCTTTCTTTGCTTCATTCAACACCTTGGGAAAAAAAATAATCAAAGATCCTCTTTCTGTCTTATTAAAAGTAGGATTTTAGTGTCTGGGCGATTAACTCAAGCTGTATTGTGACTTGGACAGCACACAGATAGAGGAACAGGCTGTGAGCAACCAGACAGAGGGGCCAACTGCTGCCCAGGACGGCCGCTGGAGGGGCCAAAAGCCTCAGAGGAAAAGGTAAAGCAGCAACAGTGCCCAAAGGTTTTATTTATAAACCTAAAAACTCACAGCAAGACAGGCTTTCCTCAGACAGGAGAGACACAAGCTGTCAGCAGAAAAATAAGAGAACGAATCTCTGCCTTAATGAAAAGCTCAGTTCAGTCATTACATTCCCTCATAGCTGCTTCTTCCTCCCACATATTGCAACTAAAATGCTGCCTTAACATGTTCTTTCAATCAGAACACTCCTCTTTGTTTCATTTACTAGGATCATCTTTTCACTTTCTATTAGGTTCAAAGGACCAAGCATGTTGAAATGAAGGAAAATTAATTTTTTAAATTAGCTGCTGGTGCATTTTTAAACTACAGTTAATTACAGCCATTTACTTCCTTAAAAATGTAATGAGAATTATTACAGTAAACCATTGACAAAATATAGCACAGGTCTCTGAAGATGCAATGCAAACCACATTAAGCATGTGCCTTCAAATTTGCAGCAACAGAAGTTGCATATTGAAAATATATATGGCTTACTCTGTGAACCATTAATACAACGTCACACAAAAATCAGTGGAACTATCAGAAGTATAACAACCAGGTGTGAGGCTTCAGAGGGGTTTTTGTACATAATGGCTACAGGCTTTTTTCTCTTTTTATCATGGAGTGCCACCTGTTAGCAGCACAGACAGTCAAACAGGAGGGGAAAGCCTGCTATTTGGGTAGCCTCCAAAGCTCTTCTCCAGAGTGTCTAGGTTTCAAGCATAATTTTTAACATTCTTAGGTACTAACACATGCCTTTAGAAATGAAATCTAAACCTCACAAGGTTTCACTTCTATTTCCTGAGCTCGTGAAAGGAAACTAATATGCCTGCAGTAACATTCACAAATAATTGCTTCACCTCCTGACCTGCAGTCCTGATTTTCCACAGAGCTTAGAAATGTCACATTTCAATACACTATAAATATATTTCACCTCAGGAAAAACTCTGGTCTACAGGGTCACAACATGAGTGAAATGTGAGTCTAGTCCTTAATGGATATATGCATGTTCTGTTAACAAAACTATGCAACACTTTTGTTGCTGGCAGCTTTTGTGCTTATTTTCACTTCACTGTGCTCTACTATCGTAGCAGTCACTGATTTGTGTGCAAGAAATATATATGGGAAAATCTGAATATAAAGCACAAGAAACATCATTAGCTCTCCCAGGAGACACAAACACACTTCAAACAGAGCTTATAAACTTGGCTATGAGGAACAGAATTAATAGCAGTAAAAGGGTTATAGCAGATGCCTTCGGACAAGATCCTCAGCTAACAGGGGAACATCCTTGAAAGAAACCATCCTTCACTCTGGAGCCCACTACCAGGTGTATCAGTCCAGCTGCACACAACAGCCTCTTCGGCTGTCTCACCTGCCACACACCTGAACATCCTGCCAAGGAAGCTACCAAGGTGTGGTAGCACCTGCAGGTACCCGCTGTTCTCATCCAGGAGAGCAGGACACCCATCACACACCTCGCTGCAAGGTATCTCTTCAGCCTCCCTTCTTCCACATCTCCTTTATTACAGCTCTAACCACTTGAAAGTGTGGGCTGAGAGCACCTGGAGAAGCCCTGTGATGGTAAGATGTGCTGATTGTAATGAACAGAATCCTCCTCTGCCCAAAGACAGCAGTTGGCAGGCTCTTTGCACTAATTAGGTGGCATAAATGAGCAGCACTGCTGTCTGGAACATGAGCTGCAGACCTCATCTTATGGCCCAGTAAGTAATACAAAGTCAAAAGAAAAATGCTGTATTTTCACTTTCCAAAATACTACTCTCTATCTAAAAAGGATGTGCCCATAATTTTGTGCATGAAAAAATAAATTACCTGAGCTTTATTGCGCAAAGTCGTAAAATTGTAATCTAAACATACACATTTTATAGGCTGTGGTATCTTCGCTAGCAACATAAGGAATATTTGTTTAATTTATATGCAAAGGGAGGACAAAGGCATAATGAACAAAGTGCACTAGGAGGTGTTGGGAATAGAAGATCTGATGTAGACACCTATTTGCAGCAATTCAAAGCTGAACAGAAGAAAAATAAAATAAAATCTCCATTACTGAAACAGATGTTTCTGAGACAGGAAAACAGAAGTAAGAATATCCCAACATCTGGAAATTTAAGGGGTAGCAAAAACTGTAGGATTAAATTAAATAAAGACAATAGATCTGACATGCAAAAAGGGCATCTGGGAGGTAAACCAACTGTCAATGAATTAGCTGGAAAAGGAAATTTTTAAGAAGATGAGCCATTAAAAAGTACTTTGGCTTTCAGATTGTTGAACTGACTAGAAAGAACACATCAGAATTTAAAAATTTAAATTAAATATCCAAATCTTCTTGGACTTTATGTGAATAAATCCACCTGTGACAAAACTCTAAAGCAGCACTGGAACCCAGATAACAAAAGTTGCTATGTGTGCAAAAGTTGGCATGATCAATCATTTTTACCTGAAATCCAACCCTGTGACCAGGAGTACTGTGACAAATAAGATGTTAAGGGGTAGAACGTACTACTTTACTGCTGCATCAAGCTGCACACAATTCTGTTTTGTATTTCTACACCACTACCAAACCATCACAGAGAACTGTGAAGTAGTTGTCCCAGCAGATTAATTTTTTTCAGATGATCATCCTGTCTCCTTTTGCTAGGTACCTTGTGTAAACTAAACAAGACAGAACGTTTTTAAAATAGGATGTTGGTAAAATAATTTTCAACGTTGCTTGAAAACATCAAGAAGCCATCAGTAATTTTTAGTAGGAACTTAAAATAATCAGTTATTTGCATTTGTTATGTTTAGCTTAAAAGACAAGAAGAACCCTGGTTTTAGGTGTAAAACACAAGTATCATCAACTAGCTAAACGTGACACATGCTTTTGAGTTCTATTTCTCAACTCAAAACCTGGACAACGTTAACTTACTCAGTAATTTATTACCCTTTATTTTTCATCCTCTGATTTTGAGCTCTTAATACCTGCACAATATTGCTGCCCGCAAAACTGGCCCGTCTCCGTATCCGCCCTCTGACCAACGCCTCGTTTAACAGGTGAGCGAGTTTCCGCTCCATCTCAGCCCGAAACACTTCCTCCTGAATTCGCTGGTCGACGACACCCAGGAGAACTGCATGGCACAAAAAGCAACCCAAGAAAACAAATTCATTAGTAAAACTTCTCAGTGTCTTCTCCTCCACTTCAGCTACAAGCTTTGAGTCGCCCTGTGACAGCTCATGGACAATTCGAGAGCAGCTGCATTTATATGGGGATTCTGACCTGTTCAGCTGGAGGTTACATGCTGGAAAAGGGAGACATTTGGTGGGAAAAAGTCAAAATAAGTAATCTGGTGGGAAAAAAAAAATCAGGCCGAGGACTTTTTTGGAACCTTAACCAAGCTGGACAGACCCAGGATAATAAGGAAACTATTTCAATTCTAAAATTGCATCAAATTATGAGCATTCAATGAATTTTTAAAAACTACTAAAAGAGAAAACTTAGTCTAAATTGTCTGCTTCAGCTAATTGCAGTCAAAGTGTTGTGCTCAGAAGTGATACAGAGTTGGAGATGAGGAGGGCAAGGGTTCAGAGACATGTCGAAAAAGTAGAACAGCAGCACATGAATGAAGCTGTGTATTCAAGTGCAACTTCCCTTGATAAGATTAACAAGTATGCCAATCACAGCACAAAAAAAATGGTTAGCAGCCCTGCTCACTTGGCAAGTAGGTGCCCTGGGTCACTCGGGCAGCTAATGCTGATAGGAATCCCTGAGGGAAAATGAAAAAAAGGGGAGACCTTTACTAGCAGTTAGAGAAAAGTGGAGTGAATGGAGCAATAGTCATTCAAATTACCCAAATGAGCAATCCTCCAGGACAGCAAACCAACTCACTGCTGACTGCATTAAATAAATTCAGTTTTAATTCCCCTCCACTAAAATTGGTTATATTTTTCAGAAGCCCTTTTTTCTGTGTTTCCACTTTTATTTTAAAGTGTGGTGCTTAATACAAAGCTGTCAATTAGACAAAATCAATTAAATATAGTTTTTTTAAAAAAACAAATATATTAAAGCCACTTTTTCAATTTAAAGCTTTTCACTGCAGATGTCAGAAAAAGGGAACATTTTCATGATTTTTCACTGAGATAAATAGCATCTGTCTTCTAAATTCAATCACAGACTAAGTATCTCAGAATTAAATAGCAAAGTAGACAGTGACCTAAGGCTATTATATACACCAAGCACAAAACTGTTCTTGCCTGTGTATTGGATTTCAGTATCAATGAATTATGCGTAATAGCATGAATTGTATTCTTCAACAGAGGGAGCGCACCGCATATCCCAGTGTTTTATGACTATTGGGATACATGCACATATATCTGGGTAATTTGATATTGAAAACCTTTACATGCATAGATTCTATCATTTTCCTATGTCATGTTTCATTACCCTTACAATACAATACACTGACTGAAAGCACTGACCCAGCCAAAGTCTACTGGCTCTTCCCAGAATCCTGCAAGAACTGAGACTACAAAAAATTCCTCTACAGCAAGGAAAAGAAAAGAGAAGTTGCTGCAATTGGCTTTCAAAATCTTACAGGCAGGAAGTTTATTAAAACCCAAGGGGACGAGATTTCAGAGCTGGAAGAACCCTTTTTTTACTGCAGGAGCTAAGGGAATTTTCAGCAGCAATGGACAAACCTAAGGCTGAGCAAGAGAGGGAGTGGGTGTAGCCAAAAAAGCCAACATAAATCCCTAAGGAAAGATGCCACTGGATATGAGACACACATAGGAGCTTCTCCCACATTAGTGAGCATTATCTGAAACTCTAAATCTTTCTTCTCTAAAACAAACCATGTGGGCTTCAGAAATTAAGGTGCAACTTGGTTTCCTGCTTAAAGAGTAAAGTGGTGACTGGTGAGAGGAAACAGGGAAACCTGGAAAAAAGAGCAAGTCTACACAACAAGCGAACTGTAGGTAATAAAAGTTGCAGGAAGCCAAAAGTGTATCCAGTGGGGCACCTGCACCCTAAGAACAAGCTTGGTAGGCACAGCCTCCTCACTAGTCAGGCTTAAAAGCAGCAGATCTACAGCAGGCAGGCAACCTCAACAGCCTCTGAGCACCTAAATGTGACAGCTCAACCACATCTGTGAATTACAGAATAAAACATTCAGAAGACTTTGGTGGGAGGGATCTTCTGTGAATGAATCAGAAGAGATCAATGAAATGTGATGAAACTCTTTCATGTACTCAGAATTCATCTATTTTCACTCTGTTTTATTCCAGGCACGTTTTGGTAGAAAGTGTCACACAAATAAAATCTTAATTTTCACTTAAAACAGATACCAAAAATCAATGTGGCATATTGACAACATGCAGAGTAGACACTTCATGCCTGACAGTCTGAGTTGTTTCAAGAATGAGCTGCCTTACAGACAAAAAGTGCTTTGTGTGCATTATCAAGGAATTGCAGTAGTTAATTCTAGACCAGGGATTTATATTTCCCAGATATTCCAGGTCACTGGGCCTTTGGTTTTATAATTTATTCAGCTCAGACATGTTATTATCTCATAAAAATGCAACACCCCTAAGCCATCGATATTTATGCAGGGTAGTTATCCCACTAACAAAACTAATTGCACTTTTACTTACTCACAGAGACTGTACGTACCTGTTCTCACCCAGGAAGATTTCATCAACTGGGACACATTAAGCTTAGGATAATGAAAGGCTGAAGGAAAAACAGAATGGAGGAAAAACATCCGTAAGAACAGCATTCTGAACAACATGCACAAAACCAGAAGCCACTACATAATTTATACTGTCAGCAAGCATCTTATTTACACAGATGCATTACTGCTCCTGAGGCAATGCAGACACAACGGCAAGGGGAGCGCTCCGAACGTACACTGCCGAGTCTGTCCACAACACAAAGAAGCTAACTGAAACAGTCAGATTTATTATGTGAAAGACTTCAAGCTGCTGCACCGAGGTCATTGCTCCCAGAAATTTAAAAGCTCACTGTCTGAACGGTGACTCTTACTGAGCTAGCTGCAGGATCAGACTCTTGCTCAAAGGGCAATGAGGCAGCTTGTGAGTGTCTCAGGGTGAAAGTAAGACCTTCTCTGAGGCAGAAACTACAAGGAAACAATAAATGTAAAGCAAAGAACTAAAAACATTATTTGTGCTCCAGACTTGTGCAGGGGGAAGCATTTAAAAAAACACCACCTTGACAATTTTTTTTTTCTTTTTTACAAAATCCACAAATACCTGCATGTAGAAACACTGCTGTAGACAAACCTCATGGCTTGTCTGTTTGGCTTAGTGGCTCCACGCTTTCTTAATTTTTAAATTTTTCCAAAAATGTTCTGCTCCGGAGTGAAATCATTGCCCCAGCAAGGAAAGAAGTCTGTTTCTACTGACTTCAGTATAGGTAAGATTTTTCCCAAGGTTTCCACTGGAGAGCAGTAAAGACATGTTGCGAAAGAAATGAAGATGGGGGCTGGGCCAACAGTTTCCTCAAGGGAAGTCTTAAGCTTCACTATGGCAATAAGGAAAAGGAATGGTCTTAACTTTCTCAAAATATTTAATCCAGATGCAGTTTGCTAAGCATTATACAAAGGTTAATTTTTAAGCCATTTCATGGACAGAAAGAATGCAGCACATAACAATTAAATGACCTGGCCCATGCTGGATCAATTTAGAATAAAGATGTCTAGAGTTGTGGAATAGTTTGCCCCTACTCCACGTTTCAGAGAAGCAGAAAATTAAAGTTTTTCTAATTTAATGGTGCAAGAATTTGTAGACAAGCTGTCCTCTGTGTACCACAAAACTGATTCTTTCGTTCCTTAAAAAACTTACTAATTTTTTTGTTATGGTAAAAGCAAAAGTATCATTAGTTACATTTTACCTTTTGTTTTCACAGATTTATAACTAACTCCTATTGGGGGGGAAAAAAAAAAAGAAGAAAATTTGGTTATTCCACCTTTATTTCAATAATAGCACCACTAGCTTCCAGACGACCACCTGGTTGGTACTCTGTGACTTACCATTCAGAAGGGTATTAGAACATGGTCCTTTTTTTCTGCACAGGAGACACTGGCCCTCTATACAAGTGATCAGGATGCACTAAATTTCCAAAATTCTCAGACAAACAAAAAGCACCTCAGAGTCCATTTAAACACACCCATTTATTTTTGGCATCCTGCTACTCGATTCTTCTGATTGTAGCTTTGAGATTGAAATTCTATTTACTCTAGTCATGCAATTTACTTCAATTTAGAAATGGAAGCTGGACAAAAAAAAGCATAGACTAAACCGAAAAATGATTGTTGTTTTCCAAAGCATGGAAAGAGCATGATAAGGAAATCAAAAACCTTCCAGAGACCATAATGCTTTGAACTGCTAGCAGTTGTAAGTTTGTTCTTCTTTTAACCCAAAATCATGTTTTGCTTCAATACTTAATGTGCTCTTCACACTTTCTAATTAGTACTTGAAAATGATTTAATTCATGCAAATTGCTGGGTGACTATTCATTTAAACTTTTCACAGAATTAATGCAACTTAAAAATAAACCAACTTGAGCAGAAAATCTTGACATTGAAAGGGAAGATGTGCTGTGATCATTGCCAACTAAGGCTAGGTTCTAAAACCTGACAAAGAATGCAGAAAATTGTCAGAAGTCAGCAAATCCAGGTTCCAACTCTTACACCACAGGTCACTCAAGTGTCTAACTGACACATGTGGCCAGATCTTGAGCTCATCTGGAGTCTCAGCACTGCAGCAAGACCATATTTGCAAGATTTCTAATGTCCTCTGGAACTAACAATTACAAACAGCACTGACTGATTGTTATTCTGAGGGGGAAGCTGGATAGACAAAATGCAATTATTAGCTAGATTGCAGCTGGTCTGCTAATGACTCTGGATGCATTAATGAAGTAGATGCTGGCATCATTAGAAGATTCTAACATGCAGCCCTGGAGCACCACACCGTGTAACAGCATCGATTTGATGCTGAATGAAAAGGGAAAGGGTCACCTGGTCACCCAGAGACCTACTGACAGCAGTCTAAAGCACATCACTCAGGCAGCGTGGCCATTGCCAGATGCTCCAAGGATCTCTGACTGTCTCCTACAGATGTGTGGGACCATGCAGGATGGAACCAGTATCATGCTGATCGTTCTTATTTCTGATAAAAGGAGAACAGTAGTTGAAAGCATGGAGGGAATGCAGTATTTGGAACGAGAAGGCATTAACTGAAAAATATTGGGGTGTGGGCAACAGTGACACACCGTGTCTGTTTAAAATCTGCTCCAAAACCAAGCCAGAAAAAATATGCCATATATTTCTGCAGTCCTTGGACCATACACAATTTCATCTTTATCCTATTGGCCTTGCAACATCTCCAAGACAGCCAAAATAGATGACATGCATCAAAGTGCTACTCAGCACTGAAAAAACAGCAAGTCCCAAGGCAACCCTCTCTACTTAAAGTCCTAATAAAAACAAAGCACTTTATTCAGGGTAAGTTCATGAAGGCAAATATTGCCCATCTACTCCACAGCTAGCCTTTGCTTGTCCTCTGAGAAATTTACGAGCCATAGAGAGATACCAAATATCTAATTTCCTATTATTTTTAATGAACTAGCACCCACTCCCCGTGATTAGACTTGGTTTTCTTTCTGCTGATATGTAGGTCGTGACCGTCTAACCAATTTACAATCTGAAACATGAGCTATAAGGTGGACAATGAAAAATAAGCATGAGAAAGGTATAAACTGGACATTTGAATAGAAACATGTTGCTGAAATCACCTAAAAGTCTTGTGAGGAAAGAAGAAAGTCTGGAAGTTTCCAGGTTTGGCCATTTTGACAGCCCTATTCCTGCAAAGTACAGTCCAAATCTGTCAAACAACTTTCACTCCTGATCCTGACTCTACGTGAGTGGGGAAAAAGCTGACAAAGAATTCCTGGTGTTAATGATGTACTGCACAGGGACAAACCACACAGTTAAAAGTATAAACATGACATATCTATGTGAATAAAAACAGAGAGAGGACAGTGTGTGCAAGGTACTGTAAAGCGAACAATTGGCATGGAGCAAATACATTCATTCGAGCAAGGCTCATATTTGGGATACCGATGTCATGGTCTCACTTAATGTCAAGATGTGTAAGTAGCTCTTCCTGGGCATGATCAACTTTAACCCCCAAAGCTGGGGGTTGAGCCCTGACACTCAGATCACCTACAAATAATTTCTTCAGATGCAACTACAACTTATAAAATCATACACAGAGTCCTTAAGGGATGAAGAAAAGTCACCACCAAGAGTATTAACTGTTAGCATGCCTGATAACTGAGGCACAAATGGCACAGAACAGTATGGCCTGGAACATTTCATATTTACATATAAACACTAACATACATAGATTGTTTACCTGTAAACATCCAACATTCCTAGAAAAAGTCACACTGAAAGCAGAGGGTTGCATATTTATTTGCACAGACCAAAGCAGCTATATCAATCTAAGGTGTTGTAACACCTCCCCTGCTACAGTTGCTCTGTAGAGCAAGGCAAAGCATGAATGCAGACTCCAGGGCCTAGAAAACAAAAACATTTAGGCATCTCCCTGCCACAGTAGCTTCGAGGATCTGGCTGTTGGTCACCCTCAACAGACTGTCGAATAAGATGTTTCAAGAAGGATCTTCCCAATGCTGCTGAGCCTTTGGACAAGATTTTTGGCTCTGAATACTGAAGATGTAAAACCCTTTAGGCTCAAAATACAGTCACAGCAGCAGTGTAAAAAACTGTAGAAACAGCTAAAAATAACTGGCTGTGGTTGTCTCACTGATAAAAGCGTTTGAACTACAATCATCATTTCTGTGCTCGCTGACAGAAGGACCCACAGCTCTAGTAATCTGACAAACTATGTTCACTTTGCCAACTTATCAAATAGCACCACAGCTGGTATTCCAGAACAGTGCCTACAGCGCCTATCAAAGCGCTACTGGGATCAAACTAGACCAGTTCAAACCCAAATGTGCTGTCCTGCAATGGGCTCAATCTATAGTAAATAGGAGTTCCTCTAATAGCAAGCAAGTCAAACACCGACAGGATGTTCCTTAATTTAGGACACCTTACCCACCAAATTCTCGTGTTTTCTACATTGCAATCTTTGGGAAGATCTCACAGTTCCTAAAAATCCTGACCTCTTCACTCATTCTACTTTCCTTGGCTTTCTAATTGATATGTGAGTGACCACAGGGCTCCACTGGCACAGGCCTCGAACCATCCCCACTGACCAGGCACTGTGCACATGCTGGTAACACAGGGAGAGCTCCTGATACAAGGATTAAGGAAATTTCAAATTTCCTAAGTACCGCCAGGAAAGAAAAATACAATCATCAAATTGTTTGGTTTGGAAGGGACCTAAAGGTCATCCAGTTCCAACCCTGAGGAGAACCATGTACATGCATGTTTAACAGGAATGTTTTTTCCCCTATGACCAGCCTCTCTTTCAGGATACACCAGCCCTGGTAGAAATTATGTTATCACTTAATTGCACTGTAATTGCATTGCACAATCCAGGAGATGGATTCTCTGCAAGGGGCAACCTGCAAATGAGTTACAAATATAATTTCAGAATATGTGGACAAAACTAAAAGCTGTAAGAGCTGATGTATTACATCACAGGAAAAAAATGTGCCCCTCAACACCAAAAATATTACCAGAGACTAAAAGCTACCTAAAATTAAGGGCAAATGTGTAAAAGAGATGACACAGAGTAAAGAGAAGTGTCTTTCAAGCAATCGAGGCAAGAGCAACATTTAATTTGAATTCAGTGAGCAATAAAGACCACAACCCACAACGTGACATGTTCTGTGGCTTCACAAGATAAAAAGAAATGCCAGTCATGTATGGCCAGGGATTCTCAAGACTTTTGGTCCTGGCTCCACTAAATAGACATACCAGTGCACAGAGCTCACACTCTATGTGAGACCAAATGAGAACAGAAATGCTTAAAGAAAATGAGTCAACAACCTCATACATTTTTTAATGGATTATGGGAGTAGAGGGATCAAAAATGCTGAAAAAAGTTAAATAAAAAGCTTCAAAAAATTAGCATGTTTAAACTGTTTCCAGTAAATGGGGAAGTATCCTGTGCAATCATCTTACCTAGCTTGAAAGGTGCTAAGGAGAGCAACTTTTCTGTTGACAGTCACTCTACAGTATTTTCACTGACGTACACAACTGTATAATGAACATCAGGTACTATCAGGCCTGATTTTCCACTAGATGTTCAACTATATTGCAAAACTCACTGTGTCAGATGTTATGCATCTCTACAGCTCACAGAAACAACTCCGAAAATTAAAAAGCATGGTGAGATAGAAGAAATGGGGAATTAATGGACTGAGTCAATAACGCCCACCAGCAGAGGAAGGCAAGTACTATTCCCTCATGATCTTGCTTATGTTCATGAGTCATCTGAAAAATCTAACCAAACACAAGTTGTCAACGTTGAGTGTCAAGAAAGCTCTGTTGTGAAGGCAGTTCCCGTTCATCTACGTTTAGGATGACAGTGGTCTGAAAAAAAATGGCTTGCCATGCAAATGTACATAAAGAGTGAGAAAGGTAATACCTTAAAACATAATAGACTCTATGGACAAATTAATTCAGACGATATGGGGAAGTATCAGTTTATGTAGCCAGTGTCCCAGACTTCCTAGAAGTCAGAGACACAGTTAAGTGCAGCACAATCCTGAAAGCAGTAAACCCTGCTGAGAACTAGCAAAGGCCTCTGTAGACATAACGAGACAGACACACCTTGGACTGCACTTCACAGCAATACTGATCTGAGTGATTTTTCTTTTTTTTTTAATCTTGACTAAGACCAGTGGACTAATGAAACCAGGTTAAGCACAGCTGACCCAGCACAAAAGGAATATGTGATGACAAAAGCAGCAAGTTGCTGGAACACCAAAATGTGAGCAGAAAGGGGCATAGATTTTCTCTGCAGAACACAGGATACAAGTTGGGTACTTGAAGTTGCATTATCACTTACGCACAAAATTACTTTAAAGTTGTAGAGAGGGAAGATACTAGACAAAAGTGTTTTGCAGTATTGGGTAACAACAAATACTCACGTTCAGCAATCTGCTGCACAGGAAAGCCCAGATAGAAGCTGAATTCCACCACAGACAAGTTTCTGAGCTGCTCACTGACTTCGGATCCATTTAGAAAACCGTATTTATCTCGGATGGCAAAAACAATGCTCACAGGGCCCTGTCGAAATGCCACCCCAGGCCTGCTCAGAGTTATATTCAGTATCTGAAAAGGCAGTATTGAAGCAGGGTCAGCAAAATCAAATCACTGCCGTTTCCATCCCTTCCTTGACAGACTTTTTTTTTTCCCCCTCTAATATGAAGAGGGGGGCAATTCACATCAAGACAGAGGAACATCTGTTCCAGATTGGTTCAGCCAGCTGAGTCTCAGAACAGGCAAAGTTACATGTGAATTTCTCTTCAAAGAGTTATCCTTTAAGGTCAATCATAATCCAGAATGATCTGAAAGCTAGAGCCCAGAAAATGGTGGAAAAAAAACACCTACCAAGACAGCAAAATAAATCTAGTCATAAGGCTTAGATGAATGCCAAACTGCATGGAACAGAAGAAAGGGATTGATTATGGTAAAAAAACGCTCTGAAAAAGGGTGTTCTCCTGGTTAAAATCTCCTGCACCATGCACACCCAAAACCCACCAACAGTTAGAAGCCTTTTTGTGGCACTGATACACACAGCAACTGTGTCCACGTAGATAAACCTCTTCTGGAAAATAAGAAGTATTTAAAATAAGTTGGCTAAGCTGATAGTCCAAGAAATTGTTTTGCATGTTCTGTCTTCAGTCATAAGCAGTGACATTGTGTCATTGTGTTTAAAGTTCTGAGCACTTTTCTATGTGTACTACATAGTGCCTTAGGTACTATCAAATTTATGCCATTTTTCTTCCTGATTTTATTTTAGGGTACCACAGATGGGTATTTATGGCGTCAGTTAAACAACGTAATAAAATTTTTACTGATTTTGGTATTACAACAAAGTTAGATTAAATTTAAGAATTCAAACAGAAGAGGGAATTGGTCTCATTAAATTGAATTACTGACTTTCCAGGATGTTCTAAGCTCTGCTGTGTGATTCAGTGCTCTGCACATGTGCAATACCTTTCATGTGTGAAGTTCCAGTAGCAGCTGTCACAGACATCATATACTGTAAGTATTTCTAGACCTCAGAAGCAACTAGCATGTTTGCTCACATGATGGCAGGGTCATGTAACTCCTATATTCCCTAACAGGGTCTCCAGCAGGGCAATGAGACAGTGAAGTCTTCTTCCAACAAAAACTTTATACCAACACCTTACTCTTCTATAGTAAACTATGATGGGAGTGACTTTGGTAAGGGTCGGAACAGTTTTTATTTGAGAAATTATAAACCCTATCATATTCAGTAATATAAATCATCATCTTGGATCATTTTTTCAAGAAGTTTGTAAACAGAGGGATACATGGTGCCATATTATTTTGTGGGGGGGGGGAAAACCAACTGACTTCGTGACAAAGCCTCATAGTTCTACATGACCTAGACTGCAAGTGACAGCCAGTGAACACCTAACTCATTTTATTGTCTGGACGAAACATGGGACAAGCAAAGGTGAGGGTGGGAAAAGGGACAGACACAAAACATGCTCATCTTCTTACCTGCACAGTGAAGTTGTAGAACTCCTGGTGTTTGTTCACCTCCAGGAATGCCATTGTCAGCCCTCTCTCAATGCGCTGGCTAAAGTTACAGAACCCAATATCCACGTTTCGAGGTACAAACTGAAGTACTGAAAGGAAAGGGCAAACATTATTCCCACAGAAAAGTATTTCCACGAGACAGAACAAAACAAGCAACAGAATTCACAGGGCTGTCATTTCTTCTTTCATGAAGCTCAGGACACATTCAGTGAAACACCAGATAAAAATACATTAAAAATATGTTCTGTGTTGCTGCAGTAAATTCTCTACTCACTAATACGGGTTGCAGCAGCAATCAGATTTCTGAAGCACACTAGTGACAAAATATTCTCTGTTTCCTCTTGCATACTAGGAGACCTTCACTATATACATGTGGCTAACTTCACCTGACTTGACCACTGAATTGGCCACACTGAAATCCTTAATACCCAACCAATCAATGAAAATCTTCAGGAAAAAAAAAGCAACACATATATCTTTCTTGTAGCCTGAAATACAGTATTTAGCTTATCTAAAAGACTACATATTGGATCCATTATTGTACATTAGTATTGGTCTAATACTTTCAAAACACTTAGTAAGCTATCTGTTAAATTTAGATACAGACATCTTTAAGTTCAGAAGAGAGAAAAAAAGAGCACAAGATAGAAAGAGTGAGTTTAGAGAAGTGTGATCAGGCACACACACCTGAACTACGTGCACATCTGTGGATATCCAGATGTAGTCTTAACCAAAGAAATGCTACGGTTAGCTTACAGACCCTAACAGCAATGTTATACAAGGTTCAAAACTGAAAAATACATCTACTGTCTATCTGTATAACCACGTTAAGCAGTGGAAAAGACATCACACCTGCACAGTTTAAGTGCTGTCTTGACATACAATTATAACAGAGAATAAACAACACATGAAACGTTCCTGAACAAAAGTACCATGTTGACATTTATTAACTCCGCATGTATGCTGACTCCCTGTCACTACTTCATTACACAGTCAACCAACCAGGCAGGCAGTTTTATCATGCAAACAGGGCCCAAAGAAGACTTTAAATGACAACACTGACTCTCAACATCTATTACATGGGTACTATTTTCCTTTAGATTATTAGTAGTCATAAACTTTGCATAAACCGCTGCAATACGGCAGCCATGGAAAGCTGAATACTACATAAGCAATCCTCCTGCTCACGTTACACATGAGCCATCAATCCTCCTGCTCACCAGTTCTCCTACATCACAACAACACAAACAGGCAGCTTTTAATATAAATTTAGTCTGAAATTGACACAAGCATTACAAAGTAGCTGCACTGTGATTTTATGAATAAATGTTTCACAGGTTTTTTTTTTTCCCCCTCTTCTCACCTTTAGAAACAAGAAAAAGAGCACCCCTATTTTGCAATGTACCAAAAAAAAAATCCTGAAAAAAATCATGAAGTGATGGGGTTTACAATTTATCACCTCTCTGCCATGGACCTGTAAATTATGCCATTACCAATAAGAATTAAGATTCACAGTAGAACACAGGGGTTTGACTCAACCTTGCATCACAAGTGAAAAAGTGTGAATTGGTACAAAGCTACCTTTTCCCCTCTGTGTCAGGAAGAACTCACCTGTCTGAACTTGGAATCTGTTGTCTGGCACAGTGAAGGAGGGATGCAGTGAGAGGATCATGGGGGCCTCACCACGAAGAAGACTGCTGTTCACAAGCACATTTATGACAGCTATTGCCGTGTAAACAAAGGGACCGGATGTCACCAAGAAAGCAAATCTGGGGGAAATTTTATAAACCTACAAAAAAAGGAAAAATCAGAAATTAAAAAAACCGAAACACGTCAATGTTAAATTTGGCAACATTTTAGACTTACACAGTCTCATGCAGTTCAAAGCCACCTCATCAAGAGGTAGGAAAATGCAATCTTTATTTTTCAAAGAGCAGCAGAAGCACAAACACAAGTGCTGTGCCTTGCAGCCTCTGCTCTAGTGCATTAGAGAGGTAACTCCCCTGTGCCTGCACCTGCACCTACTGGAATCTCTTCAGTACAACACACCAATCTCACCACTTCTTGATTTATCATGTCCCCACATATTAGCACTCCCCCTCGCCTACATTCCCCTGGTGTACATAACATTCCCCATACAAAATTCCTGCTTACTCACTGAACTGCTTGCATAGCTTCTGCATTTCAGTCATACACCACATAGTGAATACATCCTATACCATTCATATGTGGCACACAAGGAGTAAAATACACATAACCAATCTTCTTTGGATATAATTTTCACACTGAAGAAAACTTTCTTCCAGGGAACACTTCTAATCTGCTTGTTTCAACACAGTTACCATATTACAATTCTCCTCTTCCAATTCATGTCCTGACTTTGAGTCTTCTTAAAAACCCTGAGGAGCCTTAGACATCATGTAAAAGAAATGAGATTGCAAGTTAAATATAAACCTTGAACCATGCAGACATACTTATCCACCATTTCTCAGTCACCTAAGTAAGAACAAACTGAAGGTTTTTATTTATTTAAACATAATGCAGTGTCTTCCCTCCTTCAGAGAAACCCTCTCAATATTCAGAACACCTGTTTCCCCACCATTATTTTCTTCCTTTTTGGTTTACTCCCCCAGTTTGCTTTATTTGCCTGTAGCAGTCACACATCAAAACTGTTTTGGGATGTGCAACATGATGGCCTCACAGATAAACAGTGCAAACCAGAGACCCAAAGTTTCTGATAAATGTGGACCTCTTAGCTGAAGGGATGCTAGCACCTCACAGATTCCGTGCTGGTGAAGGGATATGTTAGATAACTTCAGATTCAGGATCAGCCTTACAGAAAAGCACAGTGCCACTTAAATTGCAACCCACATGTTCCTTATTGGTATTTCTGCTGTAGTGTAAAGTGATGGCAACTGTTGTTGAGATGAGACAGCAAGCTCCTCTTTCCTGTCCTCTAAAAAGCATGCATTCCAGAGAGCTCATCTTCACCAGAAGAAACTACCTCAGCAGCAGAAGGAAATGAGAAAAATAATCTATGCTGCTCATTACGCCTTTCTTCTTTCTTAGCCCACAAATATATGCAACATCCATCTTTTATTTTAAATGGATTTAGATCCATAAAACTCAAATTTGTTTGATATGAATAATGTGCACAGCTCTTTTCAGCTCCTCTTATCTGAAATTTTATTCTTTTATCTCATGATGAAATAATCTCTGCAGCTTCAGTTTGTCAAATGGAAACAGCAGTTAAAATGGGTAACACATGCCAAAAGAAAGTTGCCCGTTACTTGCAAATGAGACTACTTAAATGGCAAGAAAAAGAGGAATTAGAATTACAAATCTCAGTGACAATTTGCTGTGATTTCTAAAGCAATGTATGCTGAGGAAGAGAGGCCTACTGCAGCCAGCATATACTTGTGCACTCGAGTTGGGTATTTCAGACACAAAAGCAAGCCTCTGATAACCAACTCAGCTGTCTCCATCTCTGACTGGTTGTGCTGCACCTCAGACTCCAGGAGAACAGCCTACACTGGAATTAACTTTTTTGGCTCAACAGCTAACACTGGTTGCCTTCTGTGCTTCATTGCATCAGAAAAGCAAAAGCAACTCCAGAATGGACATCCAAAATAAAAACCCACTTTTAACAGTAATTTTGAGGTAGGCAGATTAGAACCACTACAAATCAAAACAATAGCTATTTCTGCTTGACATATTGCAGGGTTGCCTAGAATTAGCTCTCTTCAGCCTAATCCATATGACAGAAATAACAGACCCATAACAGCATGATGCTGTCTCCAAGCTAATTCACAGAGAAATCTACAAAGCTATCTAGGATAGATGAGCACAGCTCATGACTCTGTACTCATGATTCGTGAATGAGAATCGCTGCTTTTGGCACAGCTCTAATGGTTCACAAACCCAGCCATCCATCCAACCCTCTCTTTGAAGTTTCGCCTCTACTGCCAGGACAGATAGATGCTAACAAATTAGGTAGCTGAACCATCACATTTTAGAGTGTCACTACTAAAGTACACAAGCACAGATTTCTTATATTAAAAAGTACAATTTTTTTACTTTATCGCCTTGGGCCAGAAAGCCAGAGAAGCACACAAAACTCCGTGTGCACTTTGGAGCCATTCCCGCTGCAAAAGCAGAAACCTTTAGTAGAAGCACAGAATTCTTAACAACACCTCAAGTTAAGCTATCCCTGCTCCAAAGTGCAATGTCTAACCCAACTCTGCTGTTTCCAGAACACAACCTACCTCATTCCAAGCTACCCTCACAAGAGAAAGCACATCCAGTACAGGACGTTTTTAAGCCTCAGTTTACTAGAGGTTAGAAGAGTATTTAGGAAAAACATCACTGCATCATTTCTCTGTCCTTTATGAAGTTTCCTAAGCATTTGCTAGTGATTATTGTCTGCTAAAATACTTGACCAGATGCACCTTTGCCACAACCTAACCCATGCCTACACTCCACTGTATTACGCTGTGTAAACATCTGGCAGAAAGCATCAACAACTGATTCCCTCACTACCACCTTATTAAGAATCCTATTAAAAGCCTGCAGAGGGTGTTTAACTTCCTGAAGATGGACTACAAAGGCTCACAGGTCTTAAAAATTAAATAAAGCTTCTGCTTCTATGCAGTTTAGGATCCTAAGGCAACAGTTCTCACTGGTTTTACACATCTCTACGGAACCAGCCAGAACTTCAGCAGTGGTGAAGCGGCGATGAAGCCAGTGCAAGACCACAAGGTGGCATCTTTGAAAGAAGTATTTACCTGGCAATGACATGAACTCCTTACTTTGGAGGCAGAGTTCACTGATTTGGGATTACAGAACTGGTAGGTTAAGGACACACCCCCAAAACCACAGTAAATACAACAACAAAGTGGCTATGGTAAAAACGCTAAAATGCATGATAAAATTTCCAGGCACAAATGAGGCTGGCAAAAATCTTTTTCCTGCTGGCATGAACTTAATGGCACCAGGGGTCCTGGCAGCGAGTCACTGCCAACACTATTTTATTTCACACCCCAGTGCAAGTCAAGAGAACATTGTCTAACAGATCTTACCCAAGTGTCATAAGCTTTACATTACAGAAAGTTGACTAAAATTACTCTAACTCAGACGATGGGGTCTTATGCTTTTTCATATGCAATATGTTGAGACCAACTAGAAAAAAATTTGAAATTTTTCATTATTCTCACTTTGCTGTAAGGATTTTTCTAGGAAAAAACTGACAAAAGTTTTTTTCACTTGGCAGAATTCTGCCTCCTCTTTTTTCCACTTCAGCAACTCACTATGTTTGAAATAATAAAGTAGCAGAGACTAAAGTTTCAACTGAAAAAGTTGAGGACAAAAAATGTTTTAATCCTCCTTTCACTGCTAAACTTGCTTTCTATTTAAAGTGAGCAGCAGTTACAGCCATCACTGCCATGGTTTTTGTTTTTAAAGTGTACATTACTGCAAAGTTAAATTTAACTGGACTGTCTCCTGATTTACTGTACATTACATCACAGCGAGGGAACATCTGTGAGCTGTAATAAGAGACACAGTAAAAAAGCAGCTCAGAGAAGTGCACTGCTTTACCATAACGTGCAAACGCACACATTGTTTCTGGGTACTTTCAACTAACAAAAGTCGGGTCTGTTTGATTAATTAAGTTTAGCAAGATAGAGAAATTCTGTTTAAAATATTGCATTACATCACCACTCAACATACTGCTATTATAGACAGCTCTTTTTCAAAGTAACAGTTTTGTAAGTATTCCACAGTTAGAGGTGAAAACATATTTGCTAGTGATTATTTTTAGTGCAAAACCCATATGATAGCAGCATTCTAGAATAAGCAAAGATGATTCAGCAAAGATGTCTTTCCTTTTGATAAAAAAGATTTTTCAAAGAATGAAGCTGGACTAGCTGCATTATTTATAAAAACAGTTACTTCTGAGAAGCCTTAGGACTTAAAAGCTTTCTCCTGTTGAGAGCTTTACAAGGCAATAGTAGGCCTGAAAGGCAGGAAGTTAAAGGGAAAAAATATAAAGCGAGATATTAAATATTTGTTCCAATTAGCCTTCAAACATTTAGCAACAGATTTTGTCTTACTGCTGTTAGTATTAAGAAGGTAAGCACTTCTGTATTACTAAGCTGTGTAAGGTCACTGAAAATTAAGTGTGTTTCTATCATTATGAACATCTGACTTCTTCTTGACTATTCCAGTTTGCACAAACTGAAGGTATAATTACAAACCAGTAGAAAAATCTCTTATATATAAAAAATCTAAGTAGCTCATGAGCAGGTGTTGCTACAAGGTCATAAACTACACATAATTTACAGAGGCAGCTCACTGTAGCTGAAGCTTGGCAGGAATTTGTAACACTCCTATCTTGACTGAGTAGTAGAGATGTACATCCTCAAACATCAGACAGAAGTTGTTTAATTACTGAGTGCAGTGATCATGGGAGATGCCAAAGTTAAAGGCACCAAGCAATTCTGTGCATGGAGAAATGCAAGTTATGTTCAACAAACTGCTACTTGAGTTGACTACATAATGAAAATGAGATCACTGACTCAGAAAAGATCATTTGGTGCTGGGCTATGACAACTACATGAATACAGACATGAAAAACTGCAAGTGCAGCTCAACCTCATCTACACCAGTAATTCCATTTAAGTATTTCCTCACCACTCAAGTATCTGATTATACAACAAAGGTGCCCCCAAACTACCCCTGCAATCTTTTCCTCTCAGATAGAGGGTTTGAGACAGAGGTGGAGAACAGAGCCTTTAACCCTCATCTCAACCAGATGATCACTTGGAAGTTAGAAAACAATATTGAAATATTGTTCAAAGATGATTCCTTGAATATCAAAGCAGAGAAAGCTTTCAGAAGAATCCAAGAGTACAGCTATTCCTGTGAGGGGGGTAAGGACAGGAGTTACACCTACCTGAAGGCTCAGAAATAATATCTTACTGTTGCACACCTAGATTTTTTTCCCCTGCCAAATCAGGCATTTGGGATTCCACCACCTCCCCTGCAAGTGTTGATGGTCTCACTTATAACATAAAATAGCACAAGGCTGGGGAGAAGGTTTCATTTTGTTTAAAGTGCTAAGTATGTAATCAGCTAGCAGAACAAACAGACCTGTTTAACAGGCGTTTTCAAGGGTAAAAGTTCTTCAGTTTCAATTCACCAGCCAAAGGAGGTGAGCAGTAGAGTCTGGACACTGCTTGCTCACCTCTGGCAAAACCAAGAAAGGTCTGTCCTAGAAAATGATGGCATTCTAAAAGTAAAAAAGGTGACATCATGCTCACATTTAAAAAAACCATGACTAACCTTTAAGTTAAAATAAAGCTGTCTCTAATACAGTATCTATGGAATAGATAGTGTTGGAATTACTATTTCAGCTTGTGAACTAAACCCACTATTGTATTACATTGATCAAAGAGTACTTGTACACTCTTCATACCACTTACCTCTAGCTCTACTGATCTCCTGAACTGAACTCTGAGCACTTGTCTGATGGATTCACTGACATTTCGTAGAACAGCTCTTCGGGCCAGCACTAGAAATTAATGTCAGTCAGAAAATACATTTTAGCTTCATCTCTTGGGTTTTGATTCAAAGTTGCATTTTCAATTGTGCAGTGCATGAAAAAGCAGGCACAGAGATCAGCTGCATCAAACAGGTAAGATGAACAACAGGGACACGGGTAAAGGTGTGACTGTATCCTAAAAAGTGACTGTCTGTAAAATTTAAGGAACTCTAAGTTTATTTCTTTTCTCTTGTTTTGTTTTTCTATAGCTAATGTCTTTAGCATTCGGATAAACAAAACTTTTAAAGAGCCACCGAGGCATTCAAATGGGAAAGTAGCAGCATATTCGGTCTGGCTTGTGGGTGAGTCTGCTGTCACAACACAATTAAAAGTTTTGTAGGCAATGCATAAAATGCAGATAAGGTCAGAAAAAGGCCACAGAAAATATGCATCTACTTTTCTCTTAAATAAAAAGTAAACAAACATGACATTAATTAATGAAAGGGAAATCCACAGAGTAAGAAAGAACTTTAAAATCCCCACATCCCAATGGATGTCATGTCTGTTACACTCACACTTGACAGTGTGACTGTGGGTTAAGCAAACAACTGAAAAGCGTCGTGTTGTCATCCTGCATTTACTCTCCATCAGTAACTCGCCTACAAAACTAGTCAAATTACACCTTTAAAAAAAGTCTTCCTCATCACCAGCATAGCTAGATCACCTACATATCTGGAGGATGAGATTATGCTCATTCTGCTTTATTTCTTACTATTAAATCTTAAGGGTAAAAAATACTGCTCACCATGAAAATGCAGCACTTCTGCAGCTGCCCTGAGCTGCCCTGGATTAGTTTGCTGGTATTGTTTTGTTAACAAGCTAGGAAGAGGCAGGAAAACACCAGAAAAGCAAACACAGATGCTAAGACAATTAATTTTGAAACACACTAATGTCACTTTTTCTGGTTACAAACACACCAAATCCAATTGAAGGTAAGTATGGGAGGAGATAAGATACAAACATAAGCTAGAGTAAGGTAAAATTATAAAAATGGTAGCGAAACTCACGCGTTTTTTAAACCAATTCTCCTCTTACATATTACAACATTACCTCACATGCAGATGTTTTTTTAATAAACAGCAGCAACAACTGAAAGGAGAAACTTACTCAGTCAGAACATTAAACAGTTTGGCAGACCAGTCCCATGACAGTAACATTCATTTACAACCAATGAAATTATAAAGCCACCTCTAACTCAGCACACTTGTATGTATGCATCAGCAATTTTAGAAGACAATTTCATTCTCTGTGCAGTGCAATATATTTGTAACTTCCTATCACAATGGACTTTGTTCAAGTGAATTCTATTTTTTTTAACAGTAAATGATAAATCAATGCTTCTACAGCTCTTTGTCTAAATTTATGCTGTGCTGCTTTCACTTAGTTAATTCAAAATCTGCAATTTAGCTAGGGGGTCATATTACAGTGGCTTCTGAAAACCAAAATGAAAACGTTGGGAATATCTTACCCGCAGTGACTAAGTAGGCGTCGGGAACAGTGATGTCGCAGACATACGGCTGCCTGGTAGTAGTCATGGCAGAGGTTACAACCACTACTTCAGATGGAGTAGTGGTCCTCAGAGGGGTGGAGGAGAATGTCCCCGGGCTGCCTGTAGCACTGGTGACGGTGGAAGGAGCTGATACATCAGCACCAGCAGTTACACTGCTTCCTGATGGAACTTCATATCCAGGGGGAGGGCTAGCAGTCAGAGGAAATTTTGTGGGAGCAAACGACGAGGTCACAGACAGAGATGCTGTAGGAAAGGGCATCACGCTGATGGTGTCGGCATCTGATGTGACGTTGTCAAGGTATGTGGGAGGAAAGGCTGTGGGGACGCTGCCCTTGCTGCCAGATGTTAGAAGCAGCGTGGGGTTAACTGTAGCACCAATATCCTCATCAGAACCCAGAGCAGTTGAAAGTAGAGATGAAGATACATTTAAGACAGGAGTTGCTGGAAAGGTAGTAAACGAAGAGATCAGACTTGTTTCACTGAGCAAGATGCTGCTGGTAACAGACTGGGTGTCGGAAGTGGGCAGCACCAGGGTAGGAACCACAGAGCGAGAGGTGGAGAGTGAAGGCTCCAGCTGAGAGGTAGCTCCTGTGGCAGCTGAGGTAAACACAACTTCAGAGCCCACTGGCAGTACCGAGGATGCTTCCAGAAACACAGAAGACTCTGAGTGAAAATCTGATGATGGCGTTATTTCAGGAACCTGTGCATCTGGAAGGGATGATGCATTTGAATAAAAGTATGATGTTTGGCCAAGATGTAACTGAGAAACCTCGGTGTCAGTGGCAGAGCTGACAGTGGTAGCTAAGTCCCAGCTGGTAACATCCACAGGAAGTTCTGATGTTCCAGTCAACGAGGTCTGAGGTAAGAGTGTTGATAAATCACTCTGCATGACAGAGTAAGAATTTAGCATGGTCAGTGATAAAGACAAGTAGCTAGATTCAATAAGAAATGGTGTTGATAAAAGATTGGATGGAAAATCTGAAATATTTAAAGACAGTCTGTCCCTTGTAGATGTCTTGCCAAGCAAAAACACAGATTCTGATGGCATTAATTCTGGCAATTCCAGCAAGGTTGTCTGACTGATTGCAAATGATGCTACTGGCTCACTTGGGATGACGGTAGAGTCCAACAGAACAGTGGTGGCACCAGGAGGCTCTACACGAGTGCTTGGAGTCAACAAAATTGTTTCCAGAACAGGGAGGGTCTGGGAAACAGAGATATTCAGTGATGTTTCCCCAGGGAGCTGATGGTAGGAAGGAGATATTGTTATAGGTGTTCTAGTGTCTGTAGTGCTTATTAAAAACATGCTTGAATCGGGGATTTCTGCGAATCTTGAAGAAAGTGAAACAACTGGTCTTGATGGAAAAGAAGTATCAAAAATCTCAGGTGTAGGTTCATCTAATTCATAACCATCAGTAATTATAGTTGTAAATGCAGTTATGCCTTGTACTTCAGAGGCTTTGATGGTCAAAGTTTCAACATAATCGCCTGAGCCCACATCATGTTCTGGGGAAAAGCCTGCTTCTGGCAGAAGTGACACTGAGTCACAATACAGACAGTAACTGTACGATCTCGTGTAAGGCACTGGACTCTTGAGCTCACTGACAAGCTCTGATTGACTTGGTATTTCTGAACCAGCAGGCAAATTTGGTGCTGTAGTGGAGAACTCACGTGTAAACGGGCTGGCATTAAGAACTGTATTAGAGTTCACGGAAATGGCAGCTGAATGAAGAGGGAAAGACACAAGTGGAAGACTAATAGGGGAAAAAGCAGACTCGGCACTGGCTGCCAAAGCTGGTGTGGCCCAGGGAATGCTTGGAGTGGGGTAGGTCCTTCGACTGAGAGATTCTGCTGCCCTGCTACTCACATGGGTGTAAACATCACCATACAGGTCTGCACGTTGTGCTGTGGCATCTGGGGCGCCAGGGCTGGTTTCACCCAGCAGCTTGAGATGAAGAGGCAATCCCTCTGAAGCAGCCCCAAAAGGCAGAGCTGTTAAACTTGCAGTAATGTTTTCCTGTGCCACAAGCCCCATCTCTGAAGGAATGAAAGTGAAAGGAACAGCTGTATTTGGAGGGTACGACAGCAAGTCTCTGCTTGCTGTTAGCATTTCACGATCTGGTACAAAAGGCTTTAGTTCCGTAAGAGTGTAGCTGCGTTCAGGGACAGCGCTCAGCGGAGTCTTCTGCTGTGCTGTTTCTGAGATATCATACGGTGAAGAAAGGACAGATAATGAAGGTGTTAGCAACACAGTTCCTAACAGTTCTCTTGATGGCTCTACTGTATTAACTGAGTGATGATCTGTTAGAACTGCAGAAGACTTCACTGGAGGAGTCCAGTGTGCCTTTGAAAAGGAGCTAATAAATTCATCATCACTTAGGAATGCTTCATTGCTCGTTACAGAGACATCTACCAACGGCGTACTTCTCCCTTCTGAAATCCTGGCTGTTTCTTCTTGGCTAAGTAAAGTCCCATCAAAGGAAGTGGTAACTGATAACAAAACTGTTCGAAGTAAATTACTTTCTTGGGACTCCAAAGTACTTTTTGCTAAGGCTGTTTGTGTCCTGCTGCCTGATATGCTTTCATGCACCGTTGAGAAAAAGGAAAAATTCTGCTGTTCCAAGGATCTCTCATCTAAATCAAGAGGGAGAGAAAAACAAAAGCCAAAACACAATGGATCAACACAAGTAGTAAGATCGCTATGAGCAAACCTCACACAGAGTATTTCTGGAGACAACTGCCCAGAATTCAAGGGTGACGACAAAGCATCCCAGTAAGTAAAAAAACCTCCACAAGCAAGTCAGCATAAATAGTAAGATTTCTTGTGAAACTCCATTCCTTGGAAATGAGCAGGACAACACAAGCTCCTCTCACCGCACTGACACGTCTCTCTACAGCAGCACTCTAGTGAGCCCCATGGAAGAGCAGAAAGTGGCTTCCTCTTACCTGTGCAATGCTACAGTGCATGGCAGCTAATGGTCTCACAAAGCAAACATACCAGAAGGGGTAACAAGGAACAATGCAGGGGAAAATCTGACATAATTTTAGGTGTTTTGCTTTCCTTTAGTATAACTTCATCTCTTCTGATTTTATTATTTCTTAGCATTAAGGTCACTAGAAGATCTACTCTGTTTCATGGACCAGATCCTCCCTCTCATATCAGAAACAAGTGACACAAGAGATTAAGAGGCATTCCCTTTTTCATAAGGCAAATGTGGACCTGGTATCAACAACGAGAATCTGTTAATGTTATGACATGCTTGTAACATGTTATGTTTACACAGTCCACCATTCATCTGAAGTCTGGCCTGTTAGCAGTCAGTGACAAATTGCTTCATTACACAATTGCCATCTTTATTCACAGCCCTCTACAGGACTGCTCTCTTTACAGGCCACCTATAATAAAGCTTTCATCCTCCAGTTTGCAGAGTTCATGTAGTAATGTCCAGGTTCAAACACAAAGGAGAAAAAGCTGAGAATTCACAACGTATTTCAACAAACAAAATACTCTCCTCTCTCACAAAAGCATTCTTGGGTTACAGAGAAGATCTACATATAAGCTTTTCCAACCACAGATGAGTTTGGCAGAGAAAAGGTTGATTAGTTCTCTGAAACATCGAGACTGGATTCAGAGCATTCAGAGCTGAATTATTAAAGGAAATCACAGAAGATTGCAGCAGAATAGTTTTTCAAGGGTACACACAAAGGGTTCATCCTTAAGTTATCTATCACGCCTGATCATTATATTTTCATATGGGAGTGTCTAGGCAGTGCTGCTGGAACCTACTGGCAACACACATTAACGAGGCTGGGGGGGCAGGAATTGCATCCAGTTAAACCACCAGGGACCAGTTTAAAATAAAAACAAGCATACACAGTACTGGACAAATGATACAGCTCAACTGCAACTACATCTGCAACCCTTTAGAGGATGCCTTGAACTCAGTAACCCATGGAAGGTCTTGCAGGAATAGCTCACCTATCTGTTTCCCAGTGTCTAACACCACTTTCCAGAGATGATAAACTGCTGTACTTACACTCTTCTCCCTGGCCTGTTTGCTAAACTCCTTGACACAACTTTTCAAGTTCTGATGCACTGACTTGATAAATTTTGAAGGTGCTGATCTGAAAAGCACAACTACAAGAGTTAATGCTCAGAGCCAATACCACAGTACCACTAATCACACCTAACCAAATGAGTGCTGTGATTATATCCTTTTTTTAACATATTCTGTGCACAATGTTTTGCAGCATAACACATACTATTCTCTCAAGCAGTCCCAATCCATTTTTTCCTCCTGAAACTCACTGTAGGCATTACCAGCTTTATGATGCTTAGTTGGTGTATGATGATAAAATATACTGCCTTACAATGCTCTCAGGTGAAAAAAAAAAAAGAAAATACAAGAAAAAACACTCTTGTAAAAGCTATGTAAGACAAGTAAATAAGTCCATCCTCAACCTCTTCAACGGAGGTCAGGTGCTTGAACATGACACAATGCAGAACAGTGCAGCCACCACAGAACAACAGCTTTCACAAAGAGTTAACATGAGTACCAGACAAAGCAGTTTCCAAAACGCACAGAACCAAAACATACCCTGACACAGCTCTGCTAGCTTACCAAAAGTTGTTCAGTGTTTTTTTTTGCATTGCTAGAAGCCTCCCTGGCCTCAGTCTTTTCTTTGATTTATGCTTCCAACCTTTACTTTTCTCTCTGTGACATTTTGAGTAAGCACAGAGTTACTAAAGGAAAAGACAAGGCTATGAAACAAACACTGTCAAAATGAATCGCTTCTCTCCCTACACGCATGCTCATCTCCTTTTAGGCAGCCCTGTAAAGTCCTGTCCACCTTGGTCACAACTTTGGACACCTAACCCTTGCTTACAGTGAGCTCCACATTGCAGACAAACATGGTAACAGAGAAAATACTCCTTGTTCACCACAGTTTCCTGTTGTAAATCCCTGCAGCAGTATACAATGCAGCTGTGACAGCTTCAAAATAAAGAGCATGGTACATGTTGAGCTGATACAGCTGACAGTTAATATGACCAGGCAGAGCTGAATATTAATACTAATTAGTATTCAGCTAATAATATAATAGTATGCACTTTTGATCAGGTATCTCCACAAATCTTTGACTCAAAGCTAGAGGTGATTCCACAAAAACAACTCTACTGCCTATCCATGTGTATGCTGCGTACCATCTTCTTCCTTCACCCACAGAGAGCCCCTTTATTTTTGTTCAACTTGACAGGGGAGCTGTCACATGGCAAGATCCTGCTGGAAGTAAATGAATGTCACAGAAAAGATGTCCTGAAGAGTTAAGTGCATAACCCTAAGCTGTCCAACAGACACTCAGAATAGGTAAGGCTTTAAATTCTTTCTGACTTTAGAATATGCTTTTTAAAATTTTTTTTGGATGGTCTGATAATATTTTTTTTCCTTGAAAGACAAAGGAATAGTAAATAATAATTTCATCATACACTCGTGCCTTGCCTCTTAATGTAAAGAATCTTGCTGCTGATGCCAGGAAGGAAAGAACACAACTTCTGAAATAAATGTTTCATTTTTTGAAGGAAAATACACTGTGTCTTGAAAAAATTAAAGGCTCTAAGACAAGAGCAGTGTTATGGTAAGTGGAACGGGAAAAATTCACCTATGCATATAGGCAAGCAAGTTCATGAGTCAATGTTCCACACTATTTACTTTGCTTAGTGTTTTAGAAGCAGGGAGCATTAGTGATACGCCATTAATAATACAAATTAGTGTTTTCTGTCAGCTCCACAGAACAGTGCACCACTTGAATAGCGCTTGTCAGAACTGAGCGTGCCTCTCAGGGAGAGCAGATGGGACGCGTGGCAGATGTGTTTGGGAGCAGCCAGACAGCCCACAAAGAGGCAGGAAAAGCAAAGGAAAAAGGGAAGGAGGAGAAGGCACACCAGGGCATGACAATCGGCCTCATCAGTGCAGAGTGGCCGATCTGGCTGTACCGTGGGACAAAGGAAGCAGACAGATTGCACATGTTCTGGTGCATCTCAATGCCACGGCTGCACAAAGCTACTGATGAATATCAACGCTGACTTGTTTGTTTGCACAGCTGTTACTGTCGGGGGACGGCTCCCCCGTTCCGTTCAGAGGCAACGGTGACGGGCTCACATCAGACAAGCCAAACTCCGCCAGGCTGATAACATTAGGAAAAAGAATAGATAGCTTAGGGAACAAAGCTGCGATCCCAAGCTATAGCAAAGGCGAGGAAAGGCGAGCACTAGCGGCAGGGGCCACAGGAGTCACAGATGGCACCAGTACAATGCCACAGCTCAGACAATGACATTCGGGCACAGGAGGAGCAACAACGGGAAATCTGCGGGTGGCCTTGGGGTGGCAAACTCCCTGCTGCTCCTGCTGCCCCCCGAAACTGGTAGGAGTCACAAGCAATTCACAGGTAATGAAACTTGTCACTGAACAGAGCGACCCCTGAAACTGCCAAATCCATATTTACAGAAGCACAGCCGTGCCCTGCTAAGGCTGCTGCAGACCTGTGTGAATTCGGGAAGGACAGAACTTTCTCATGACTACAGCAAAGGATTGCTGCAGTCCGCAGACTTCTTCGGTGACAAAAATATACCACGTCTGCTTGCCAGAAAACTACACGTGTTCATAAACCAGGAACTAGACTAGTCATTTTTCCAGAAAGCAATTAGAGGGATGCAGATTGCATCCTTCCTGTAGCTGCAGTGCTAAAAAGTAATGTCTGTTCTACAACCTGTAATAAAGAAAAAAAAAGATGTTTCAAATATATATTTGTAATAATATACACGTATATTAACATGCTTTTATATTTTCTTCTTCTTATTTATAACAAATTATTATTTCTTCTTCTTATTTATAACAAATATACTTCCATGTATTTTTTAAATGCAGGATCCAAAAGTAATCTCACATCTGCCACTGATGTCTCATGTGACTTCAAAAAACTTGCACCACTTTTCCGCACTCTGCTATTAAGATATGGCAATTGTACACCACCCCATTTGCCAGTATTTATTAAAAAGGCAGAAATTCTCAATATTATCAAGATATTAAATCACAGACAGGTACCAGCATGACAATAAACACAGAAAATCTTTGCTTGTAATAAAAATTAAACCTTAAGAATAGAACTAGTAATTTTCGTCCTATTGTTTTTGAGAAACTAAGGTATGGCTTATAAAGTTTGCAAACAGAAAATTCCAGCAGACTAGCAGCAAAACAGTTCAAAACACGTATCACTTAAAAAAAAAAAATTTGTGTACTAACACAATGACCAACAAAATTAAATTTCAGTAGCTATATTTCTTAGACAAGGAGAAAAATTGCTTTTATTGCTGCCCATTGTTTCAAACAGATGCATTTTAGGTAGAAAGCCAATCAATACTACATACATTCCAAATATTATGGTAAAATTCCTAACTAACTATATAACAGCAGCTCCCAAATCATTAAAATTAAAGCTATTAGTTCGCTAGGAATATTCACCACTTGAAACAGCTCCCTGATTACGGAATGGAGTAGTATATCCCATTTAAGGGAAGCTTTTAATAAAATATATTTTAACCTTTTCTTCAAGAAATAGAAAGTAGGAAATTGAATGCAGCGTAGGACTCAAGACCACTCAAGAGTAGAAAGAATGATAGATGCAAATATATCTAAAAAAATCCTAACTCTTCCTTCTACAGCTTAACACTTAATAACTTCCTAATTTATTTAACAGCATTTAGTTCAGCTTCCACCAAAAAGAGCTTGTATGCATTAGGTCATTGCAAAAAATTTATACAGTTCCCCCATGTAAGCCTCTAACTAAATTTCTTAGGTGTCTGGCTTGTAGGAAAATACCAGTCACAGAAGCACATGCAGATGAAAAGCTGTCTGCTTTCTTCTATGAGAGGCATTAAGCATGGATTGAACAGTGACAATAATTACCCCTGGCACACAAAAGCCAGGGAGAGGAGGGGATCAGAGCCTGCACTGTCCCTCCCTTCCCAAGCTCCAGCTCACAGCTCCTCTGCAGGGCTCCCTGCAGATTTTGGAAGGTTCTGTTCCCTGGAGCAAATGCTGCACCCCTGCCCAGTGCACCCTCATGGCAGCAAGGGACACAAATCATCCAAAGTCCCAACAGTTCTTTCTCAAAGATGTCGATTTTCTCATATTGAAAGAATCTCTCATCATTTACCAGATGCACTTAAGAATTTTAACTAATTAGGCTGCTTGTACCACCAGAAAGGCTACAAGAAAGTAATGAAATTGACAAATTATGCTATGTCTTGGCCCTCTTTCTCACTGTAGTTAATGAAAAAATTTCATGACAGAAAAATCTATTATGAGAAAAGTAAGTGTTACTAGGAAGCAGCAGGCAAAGTGAGTGCCTAGGTACACACACGCTCACTTTTACACACTTCAGGTTTTATACATAGCCAAAAAAGAAGAGGAACATCTTAAAGTCATTCTTCACCCATGTGCACAGCTGTGGCTCAGCTGCTGCCCAGGTGCAAGTAGACAAGAACCTCCCCCTGTTGCACAGCAAATAAGCACAAGCTTCCATCTCTGTACAAGGAGAAACGTGCACCAAAGCACAAAGGGGCAAAGATAAACCCGTGCCTGGTGGCCAGCAGAGTTGATGAAGGCTTTGTAAAGAAAGAGTTTTAGTAGAAGGCAGCCTAACTGCATTTCATAGTCCAGTCAAAAATCACGCCATGAAATCCTCATGAACTTTTGTGTTTGGCAACCAATATCAATGAACCTGTAATACCAGGCACTGACATTTTCTTTCTTCTCCAACATTAAAGCCTAAAAACTTCCTTTAGGACACTTGTTGGTAACCATCACGTTAAAGAGCTGTAGGCAGTGTGAGATTCCAACCTCCATGGCATGGCCGATGGAAGAGCTCAGGAGAAAACTTGCAATCTGTGCTCTGATCCAGGAATCTTCCTAACATATCCACTGCTGAAGCAGAGCAGGACCCTGTAGTAGTTTACAGTAGATGGCAGACTAAAAGAAAAAGAACCCACAGCTTCTCTTTATTTCATACAACACATTCTGTTTTGCATGAAAGAGATCAAAAACCGTGCAACCCAAGGGATGCTTTCTGTAACAAAAGGCAACGGCAGACCACCAGATCGGGCAACTAAGGGCAGGAGAACATACAGAGAGGGTCAGAGTGAGCCACCTCACCATCCACTCCATAAACGCAAGCACACAGTGAGATCCACCTCCCAAACATCATGACAACTTTTGGAAAACCATGACTCAGCTAAGAAGTGGGCTGGGAACAAAGCCCAGGCACAGAACAGTTTGTTATGCCTACACAGCACCTGCAAACCCCAAGCAGACAGAAATCCTCACTTGTGGAACTGCATGAAGCTCTTACAGCACCAAGATGCCTCCAGCTGACAGTCCCTCTCTAGAACTCCTCTGAAGCAAATTAGCCATGACAATTCATACCCTTTCCAACATCTCAGAGGGGAGAAAAGTACATGTTTCTGATACAGAAGGCTTCCATGGCCACTATGCCTTCCTGCAGATCATCCCCCACAGCTGAGGAAAGCAGTGGCTTCGCGCAGAGCTCGGTGCTCTAACACGACCGGCTGTCTGGCCACGCACACACAGGCACAGAAACCGCAAATCAAATCCTAGTTCAAAGTGTAGCTTTTGCTGGGAGCATTCACGCTTTTTTTGGCACTTAGTTGTACATGACATCATTGTGTGGGAAGCCATATGTTAGAGATAAAGTACACACAAACTCGAATTGACTTTACGAATGTTAATTCTAAGAAAAACTCTCATCAGATTTGCTCATCAGGATAACCAGGTCGCATTTTTAAAATGGGAAAGCTTTCCTTCCCCCCACTTCCTTCCCCCCCCCCTTTTTAATTGCTCTCTGCACAGCAACTTGATTTTTAGTCTCTAAGCAGCCAGTGTCAGTTTTCATCTGACTGAATGACTAGTGAAAAGCTTTATGTTTATACTCAACACTGCAGTGTCCACCAAAATGCAGATCCTGGAAGCTTTTGAAAAGACCAATTAAATTTCTATCAGCCTCTTTTTTAGTGCAGATGACAGATCAGCGAGCGGCATTTTGCACACAAGCAAAAAATACATCCTTAAAACAAAATAATTTTACTTCTTACACTGCATTATCACTATAAAATCTCTACAAGCAATGAAGTGACAGAGAGCCTGAAGACAAGAGTAACTGTCTAATTAAAACAGAACCTATGCTGTATCTTAGAAACCCAGTTATCCACAGGGACTCTCTTCATTGACACATATCCTTAACTGTGCTGTGCTGACAAAGGAAAAATACCCTTGACTGAGCTTTAAGTTGCTCAAGTCAGCAGGCTCTCTGCTCCAAAATCCTGTTACTTCAAGGAATAGATGGAAGCCCCAACCTGCAGCACCTAAAAGCAGTTCCTATGAGAGGCTAATTCACCAGGCTTCCGTCACCAACACAAAAGCATGGTGAAAAATCTGAACATGACATTTTCAGCTGGCAGGGTACCATCACTCTGCATTGAACTCAGAACAACAACTTCATTGCTCCAGGGCCAGATCGCAACAATATGCCTGCACATGCTTAATTTTTCAAACAGTTGTATATGCATAAGCAAATAATACCCAAAAGCTCCCGCACAGTCGGATATGAAGGTATTTAGTGGTACTCGCAGCATGTATCACTTGGCAAATCAAGGCACATGAGAGAGAATCTGTCAACGCATTTTCACAGGAAAAGGAGATTTCAAAGAAAAGCTGGGAAAGAGAGTAGAACAGTCCCAGCTACCCCAGCCTTTGAGGCTGAAAAATAAGCGTTTCACCAAAAGAGTGCTGAAAAACATGGAAAGAAAAGGGACATTCAAAAAGATGGAACAGAAATTCAAGAAGTATCACTTTAAGTAGAGGTTACCTAAGCTTTTTCTTTACTATGTGCAATTGCTATTGACCTTGAACTCACTTGGAAAAAGTGAAATTTAAAAAAAAATCTGTAATAAATAGAGTAACTGCGTAACACCAAAGATCAAACTCCTGTCTTAATTCATATCCATAGAACTTCCAGAAGACAACTCCCTGGCAGAATTACTAGAAAAGAAGAAAGAAGGCAACAGAAGTATTATTTCAAACAATAAGACCCATACAAAGACTTAACCAAAACAAACAAATGAAAATGACCTTCACTATAGGCTGTCAAGCTTAGGCATCCACAGTACAACATAGACAAATTCAAAGCAGATATCCTTATTAGAGATTCTGGAACTGCACTGGCTTTAAGAATAATTATGCTATCAAATAATATGTTTTCCTGTGCAAGTACCTCAAGATTTAGCAACTCATTCTTGTCTTTTTGTCCTTTTCTCCTTAGCAACACACTCAAAAGATGACAAGTAAAGAAACTGCAGCAGTTCGCCTCTGAAGAGAAATGAAACTTGCCCAAAGCGTTTTCTTCCCTGTCCTTAATGCAATCCAACAGCCCTAATCGCTGCTCTCAGAGCACTCTGCTGGAAACAGGTTATCCTGAGCTACTGCTGCCTAAGCTTCCAGACCTGGGACCAGGTTCACGACCAACACAAATGAGTTCAGCTCTGCCAGCTCCAGCCAGGTTACATCCTCTTTTCCCAGTACAGAAGTTGGCAAAGCTGTGACACCACCAGTTATCAGACTAAGATACCCAGGATTCTAAAGTGTGAGTCTTCCATTTCTTAGTACTCTTATTTGCTTTAGAGTTGTGTGGCACTCCAAACTTAGCATAAAGAAGCTATGGATACTGAATTCGCCAAGTCATGGCAATAAGACTATCCTGTAATAAGAACTACAGTTTCTCCATGGCCCTAGAAACTTCATAGCCTCAGTTAACAACAGAAAAAAAAAGAGAGTAAATATTATAAGAGTAGCAGAAATAAACCATAAAAGGATCTGCTGGAGGAAACAATGAATATATAGATAATCCAGAAAGAGAATCTAAGCACAGATTACATATTTCTTACTAGAAGTATGTATAGAAGAACCAGGAAGGTAACAAAACAACTGTCAAGAGAAGTATATGGGAGTGGAAAGCATTACACAGTCCTACTTTATGGGGCAATCTGCTCACAGCATTTTTTACAGGAACAATATCTCTTCAGGAACATCACAAAGTAAAACTTTCTAATTAATATATTGAGAAATACACCAGAAAGATAACAATAAAAAGGGCAGGCAAGGAATGTCCTCTTACCAAAACTTAACACACACCAGCTAAGTGAGAAACAATCTTGGGAAACAGACCCATTCATGTGCCTTTCTCAGGCAAGACTACCAGCAGAACAACTGAAACATGTTTCAGAACAACTGAGCATTAAAGAAACCAAAAAGCCACAGCACAACCTGGAGAAGGTGTTTGTGTTGTAACCAACATTTGTTAGAGGCACGCAAGAAAACATACTTACCTTAAAGCAGCAAGGAGAAAAAAAGTGGGCGAGGCATCATGCACAGGTGGATAAAAACAGCCAGACCGACACATTCAGTAACAATCACTGCGCACTTGTCACCTTGGGTGACAGTGACCACTCAAGATCCTGTAGTACAGCACCATGTTACCTTGGCTGGGAATTGTTACCAAAGCGAGTGATGACACTGAAGAAATGATCCTTCTAAGTCCTTAACAGGACCTTTCGTGGTCCTTAAGCTCCCTGGGTCATCTCATCCCTTCACTTCTCCATAGGCTCTACTGTGCAAGACTGCATAAAGTTCTGAACTCTCTCCATTACTGCTCAGTAAAGCTACAGACATGAGACCATGAGGGCTGCAAACTGCAGCACACATTGATTAAGCACAGGCCCACAGGCACCACTCCGTGTACCACACGTGGTACTGTTGAAAGAAGTCTCCGCTGAAAACAAAACTGGCCCAGGTGTAGAAGCTCCTCAGGTGAATCTCGCATCTGGTTAAAACCAATCTCATTCCCATGCACACTGGAGAAAGCAACTGGGAAACAGGGCTGAGATACATTCTGGCTGCACAGTCTCCAAGACAAAGACTAATAAAAAACCTAGAGTAAAAAGACTAATAAAAAGAATAATATCTAGAACAGTAAACATGGGTCTCATGAGAATACAGGCTTCTCTTCAATTCAGACCTTGGTATTTGTTTTGGGACAATCTGATCTACATTTTAGGACAACCTGGAAGTCTAAACCAGTGAAGTGTGACGAGTTCCTTCATTATGCGGGACCCCTCAGAACAGTACACAACATTTTTAGAAGCTGAAACACATACACCTTAGATTCCAAAGAAACTTAGATGTGTGGGGTTTTTCTGTTTATGATGTGGTCAACCTATCAACTACTTCAACCTATCTACTTTAAAAAATATTGTCACATTGAACCTGTTGAACTACCAGGTTCCTTTCATATGTGGCACACCTCAGGACAGCACAGCACGCTATGTTTGGAAGCTGAAACAGCTACCCATTGGATTCTAAACTGAATTTAGAAGTTGGGGGTTGATGTCACAAATAGCTTTAACCTTTCTACTTAAAAAATACCCTGCACTGAAACTGGGGCTGCCAGTGTTCTCCACAAGGTACCACACACTTAAAGCATTTCCCTTCCCTTTCCAAAATTTTCCCAGGGGAAGGAAGTAAATTCCGTTACATCTCTAATGAGACAGAACTGTGGGAAAGCAAAAGTTCAGTTTTACAGGGAATCATGACCTGAGTTTCAAGAATCAGAACACAAAGGAGGGGCAAGGCTGATTCACATTTTATAATTTGCAAATAGATATGATTTTCCAAGATAAAGATCAGATCTCTTTCTGATCACAGAGCTATTCTGCTTTACTGCGTGCTTAGTACAATTTAAAATAATTGCAGGCTTCTTCTGTTTTTTTAATTAAAAAAAAAAATTTGGCTTATCAACACAATGTCTCCAAACAAAAATGAAATGAAAATGACTGCACGTATCATTAACTAATTCCACTTTTATCCAAGATAATGTTAAAATACACAGTATCACTGGATAAAGAAATAACACTGATCTGATAATTTCCATAGTGTATCAGTCTTAAGAAATTTACTGTTCGGAAGAGTTCTATTTGATCATGAAACAGGTTCAAAAGAAAGGGGGAAAATACACTAATGTTCTCTAGTAAGTTATCAGTTATTTGTGATGGAGTATATACAATATACATAAATGCTGTTTCATATATCCCTTAGAAAGCTGGAAAATCCACACCTGCCTTAAAGGACGGAGGCTGCTAAAGGACAGCACATCAATATAACCAAACATTCAGCCGACCCCAACTCCTGTACATTGGGATCCTTCCCCTTTCTCAGCTGGAAGGGCAGAACTGAAGATCCTGGTTGACTGGTAATGCATTTCTTCTCTAGTAAACTAATCCCAGGAAATAACATTACACATAGTAACTATATGCCCACACCTTACAAACCACCAAAAAGTGCTGAGACACCCCAAATGAAATTTTTTGAAGCAACTACTTAAAATACTGTTAAATAAATGAATAAATAACATTACCTCATGAGGAAATACTTTCCTATGGAGAAGAGCAGCCCCAAGTAATAAAGTCTTCTGTATGAAGTTTATTTAAGAGGCTGCACCATGCATATGGCTAATTTTTCCCCTTACCAAAGCTTGGCCTTTCACAAGTCACACTGCCTAAGTGTCCACGAACAAAAGAGGCCAGTGTTTGTGGATCACAGCACACAAACTCTGTACTACTTTGGCCTGTATAGCCAAACTAGCATAAAATTTTTATTTATGTTAAAGGAAAGCAGGTCAGTCTTACACAAGTTATGAGCTACAGTTTATTTTATTCCCTGTGCTTTCAATTCACCCCATACCAAGCAGTCACTTGGTAGTGGACTTCTAGCCTAATTATCTCTAACTGTGATATTCCCACTATCCCATGAATATTCTCTTGCTGTAAACTGACCTAATATAGAGACTGGCACAAGTACAGCTACCCAGCTATCGTAGACTTAAGACATATTTTCTCCACTTCCTGGATAGAAAAAAAACACTTCAGCGAGGGTTTTCCCCCAAAGAATAATTAGAATACATTATTTTGAAAACACAGGGAAGTTTCTGTTTTCTTTTTAAGTGGACCAGGTGGGGGTCAAAAAGGTCTAAAGAAAAGACTTTGGAATATATGACCTTGGTTATCCTTTACTTTTAACCTCACACAGGTATTCACAGAGTTGTCAAGTGCTGTTATCCTAACCTGGGAAAGTTTGCACACAGAACTGTCTACACAGAGAATTCAATTCATTAACTAATACTGGACTCACCCAGGAAAGGATGTGGTACAGACAGAATCTGTTAATTAAAATGAAAAGAGAAAACGCACTGCAAGTATGATAGTTTGAGCTTTGCTTTCAAATGCATTATATTTAAACATTTCCATTTGCAATTATCTGAGCCTTATTCAACACTTGGAGTAAGATTTTTCTTTTCTGTGCCGATTTTCTCCTGCAGGGTCAACATTATATGGCACCCACCACAGTGGTACAATTCAGCTTAGCAGTCCCAAGCAAAACCCCTTGAGTGCTTTAGGAAACAGTGTCTCTCACCCACCTGACTGCACAAGGTTCTTCAGGAAGGGATACAAACCCAAGTGGGTTGTCTCATGCTATGATACTAGAAAAGGAATTAAATGAGCTTTTTGTGTGACTTTGTCTAGTTTTAGATGCTGCACTTAAGGAAAAATATGGTCTAATTACAAAGAATCCAAAGAAAAATACAAGAGTGGTTGGACAGAGGCGCTCCAATGAGGAAACAACTGGGATAAAGTTGGGATTAATCATCCTAAAAGAAAAATTATTAGAGTGCAAAGAGAAGGTGCAGAATAAAACATGCCAAATGTTTTCAATCTTATGTAAAATTATAGAAGGGACGAATAATCTCTTTTCCACATCTATACTGGACAGCTCAGCAGTACCAATAGCCAGGAGGATGAGTTTTCCAAAGGTTGATGTCACTCTATATCAGAAAGGATTGCTCCAGATGGTGCAGGAGCCTCCATCACTACAGGTCTTTAAGAACAGTTTAAACAATCACATCAGGAATTATAATTTCAGCTGATTCTTGCTTTGAGACTTCTTTCAGACCTGTTTCCTCTGATCCAGGCTGTTCAGATGCACTGTAGATAAAAATCAATGTCACATTTTAAAGCTGCATGGCTAAACATTCTGTCCAGTTTCTCATATATAGCAAAGCTGTTTAAAAGAAAATAAACCAATAGGCTGTGCTTATGAACATCCAAATTTTCCTGCTACTTGAGAAAGGAATATCTTCAGGATATGTGAAACCAAAAATATTAGCTTATATATAGTGAGATATATAGATATAAAAATATATATATATATTCACCATAAACATGAGGCTGCCAAGGAAAAGGTAAACTAACACACTTAAAGGTACACTGAGCAGGGATTTTAATTAGTGATTATAGGGAATTCCCTAATCCTAACTGGCAATTAGCTGCCCATGGGTAGTAAGCAAAGTGCATAGAACTGTAAGAGCAACAGAACAGTATGTTCTGTATTCAGCTGGATAAAAGCATATACAAACAAATTCACACCACTGAGGACTTGGCAGCGAAAGGGACCAGTGTTTGAAAGCAGTATGTGTAGGACTTAGTCACCAGTTGTGCATCCTTTGTGGTGAATGTGTTATTTACAGCATCTCTAAACAACCACAGAAACTCATTATAGAAGCATAATTTGTCTAGCTGTGCTTTCAGGGACCCTTCTCAAGTGAGGCAAGCCTCCAGTTTCTCTTTCTTGCCTTCCAGCATTGCCCATTCCCTTTCAAAGGCCAGACTGTTCAGTCCTTGATTACAACTGCAATAGAAAGTCAAATGTTATGAAAGACTCAAATAAACCAAGTAGCATTTCCACCTGTAAGCAAATCACAGCTGATGTTCAGCTCCCCAAAATTTGTTTCCACATCTTCTTACAACCATGCAAAAGGAGAAAGAAATTATAACCAGTTTCTTAATTATAACCACAAACTTTTTAAAAGCATTCAGTACAAACATCCATACAATTCTAAAGTGAAAAAAGTCATCCCCATCACAAACATTCCACTCTACTTCAGGAGGCTATTTCACCCTCTCCTTCCCACAATACCTACAGCAAGGATGAAACCAAAGTAATGAAAAATGTATTTTAAGCTGCTTTGGACTCCTACAGCTAGCAAAGAAGTTTCTTCAGCAGCCTAGGCTGTGGTTATCCTCAGCTGCACTCCCAAGACCTGCTTGGGCCTCCAAAACTACACACATTTTTATCAACCAGGGCTGCCCTGCTAACTGAGATTAAGAGCACAGTCGGACAGTTCCTGCTAATGTGGAATGCCTTAAATTCCTATCACTGCTGACAAAAATGGTGTGAGATAAATTTCCGAGCATATACCGCACACTGCACTGAAAGTCGTCCCCGTCCTCCCCCCCAGCTTATACTATATGATGCTTCCACCTGAAAAACTCAGATGAAAAATGGGCATGGACAGTTACACTTCTGTGCTGTAGGGCCAAGGCTCTGGTGCCTGCAGCAGTACTGGTTATTTCAGCCTCAGCTGGGAAGGCAAGAGAGGCTGCTCCTTATGTGGAAGTAAAACTGGAAGAAAATCTATACATGTGTTGCACTTAGAGATAGAACTGTTCTAACACTGCCATCCTAGGATCAAAGAAGTGTGATTTGCCTCCTCTAGTATAATACATTGGCTCCCAACAGGCAGAATACTTAAAATGGGAACCCTTGGTTATGCTTCAAGGTATGGCATATAAATAAACATTTATAATAATAATATTAATATTATAATATTATAATAATAATATTTAAAATAGCAATATATAAACATTTTGCTGTTTTGTGACACCATGTACAGGGCCCCAGCAGAGATCCAGACTCCAGGCCTTGGCAATAGCTATTCCATGAAAACCTGCTTCATGAAAATTAACACTAAGTACTGGTAGGAGTTTTTCTCAGTTATAGTATTATAACTTTATTCTGAACTACTGAAACTAGACCCAAAAGCTTTTCTTCTCTCGTGTCTCAGTCTCCCTCCTTGCAAAGTTAACTACCTGGCACCATTTCAACTTGAGATGATCCTAGATTCTATTCATTCACACACATGCACACATTCATTTTTTATTAATTAGGATTTGGAAAAAGCCAAAGCCATATGGCCACGTAAGCTTCCTACAAATTCAACAGTAACATTTGAGATTATTTCCAGCAATATTTTCCATTCTGGCCCATCAGATCATTGAATCATTTAACCCACAAGTGGTTTTGCTTATTATTTCTCAAAATGAATGACATGAAAAGACTGAAATACCCAGTACCACACAGCCAGGAGATGCAAGCAGTAATGTTTCCATTCAAGAAAACCTCATTCAAAAATAAATAACCAGGTCTAGCACACATTTCAGTCAAACCATAACCTGCTTAATAAAGAGACAAAAATCATATTGAAGAAGAGGCATATTAGCACAAGTATTTACAAAGCCAGAGTACCGTCCTCTTCACAGGCATCTAAATCACTAAAGCACCCATTGCAAGCGTCCTTGAGACCCTCAAGGTCCAGGCATCCCTGCAATTGCCCCCACAATCTTCTTATGTGCTCAAAAGTCCCTGCTAACACTAGTTGTCAAAAAACCCCCAAAAAATCACTTTCCCACATCTTGCAGCACTAAGTCAAAAAACAGTAACCACACTTTGTGGTAAAGGACCAGTTACCCTTTTAAGAGACAGGAGAAAAATACTGGAACTTAATGTACTACCTGCAGCTGCCAGTTCTAGTTTTAGCAGTTTCCATGACCAGAGACATGGGATGTGGCTTCCTGTTTGCCAGGTCTCTGAAATATCACATTATACAAACCACCATTACGATGAATGCAAATGGAAGGTGTCTCATGCCATGAAAATATGAACAGCTAAAGGTTGGAAAAAAGCAGGTGAAGAGAACATTAAACACATATACACATATATAACAGGCATATATTAGCTCTAGTATATACATACACATAGTACATAACACATCAATATGTGTATGTTCCAGGTCAGTTCTAAGGGTCCTCCCTCCTTCACAGCTGAGCTTAAAGCTGTGATACTTTCCCACTTTCACAGCCTGAGACTCAGCTCTTAGTTCAGTACTACCTTCTTCGCACTGTCTTCACACAACACATCAAAGTACAGGGAATCACATAACGCTCATATCCAAACTCTGTATGATTTCATGGAGACTTAAATCCTCACCTCCATCTCTCTTCTCCCTCCAGTTCCCAATTCTCACTCAGCAACTTAAGATGAAGATCTTAATATTCTTGCGAAGATTTATAACATCCCGACCTACCTCTAAAAATTCTAAGGGGCTTTGGCATAGTAAGTGAAATGATCACCTTAAGGAAGGCTACAAGAAAACCAGCCAGCAATAACAACCAAAGGCACATAAAGCAGGCTGCTCCTTTGTCAGAAGGCAGCACTGGAAATGGGCAATTTCAAGAACATGATTCCCAGCCCAGTCTCTGGGACATACTGCAGGAGCCTCCTTTGCAGATCTGCTTCTAACAGCTGCCAACGACACACAGACCATAATCTAAAAATCGCTATACTAAGCCTGCTTTCCTAAGCGAGTATGGAGTAAGTTATTCTACTTCTGCCTTCTCCAGTAACTTCTGAATCCAACAGCCAACTCAAAATGTACTCAACAGAAGTCAGAAAACTCAGAAATAACCACTTTCATATTTCATGAACATAAGCATCTGAGATGAGGAAAGTATAAATTAATCATTCATCTGCCCTTCTCTCCACTGAATGAGGCTCAGGCAGAAATCATGCTTTTAAGATGCCTTTTGGGAGCAGCTGGCCAGCAAACTTGCATATCCACAGTTCCACACATAGCACCACATGTACTGTCTGCTGCCCAGTTCAAGTATCTTTTTGACATTGATCTGCTGTGACTGCCCTGGTTGGGCCGAGACAAAGACAGAAGGAAACAGAAAACTAGTGTCAAGGTATTGAGATTCATAAACTCTGCCCATCATGGAATATATTTATTTGATATCACGGTGCCTTTCCATCCACCCACTGAGTTCTGTCCTGTGAAGAAAGCCCAAATCCACCTATTCATAACAGGTTCTCAAATGGCTGCACGAAATACTCAATCTAATCACTTCAGAAAATGAATCCTACTTCCAAGTTACTTCTGCACATGGTTTGAGCAGCCAAACTCTTCCAGACTCAAAGCTCAACCTGGCAAACAATCATAGAATTGGTTAGGTTGGAAAAGACTTTTAAGATTAAGTCAAACCATTAACCTAACAGTGTCAAGTCCACCACTACACCGTGTCCTCATGTGCCACACCTACATGTATTTCACATACCTCCAGGCATGGTGACTCAACAACTCCCCTGGGCAGCCTGTTCCAGTGCTTGACAACCCTTTCAATTAAGTATTCCTAATATCTAACCTGAACCTTCCCTGGCACAACTTGAAGCCACCATTTCCTCTTGTCCTGTCACTTGTTACTTGGGAGAAGAGACAAGGTGATAAGGTGCCTCCTTTTCTCCAGGCTAAATATCTCCCATTCCCTCAGCTGTTCCTCATAAAACTTGTGCTCTAGTCCCTACTCCAGCTTCATTGTCCTTCTCTGGAGTGGCTCAATGTCTTTTTGGTTCAGAGGTTTATTACCAAAATCAGTCCATTCAAGACAGGTTTAAGAAGGAAAAATTGCAAAGGTTCAGCCTATGGTGTTTGGATCACCCCAGGGTGGCCACAGACAGCCAAATGCCCACCACAAACAACGGGTTTTCACCCAATGAGAAAAGAGGCAATTTTTTTCCTCCCCAAATAATTACTCACTTGTTAGATAAGTAAAAAAATTAAAACAATTGCTTGACAACAATGATGATGACAACATTATGAAACTGTTACATTATTCCAACTCTGACTCCTGTTCCCATTACAGAAAGAACCCACATGAAATGATGGCAGTCCTACAACAGATTCCACATTAGTCAAAACAAAAATTTTTATCGAAAATTATCGTATTTGATAGTCCCCTCTTCCACTAAAACTAATTCCTGTATTTCTGAGAAATCTGCCCTCTTCCAAACCCTGTTTCCAGCTCTAAATATTGCAAAAACTTGACAGTAAGCACAGTTTCTTTCTTGGTTTAATACTGGAATGGTAATACACAGCTACAGCATGACCTACACTTCAGTCTGCAGCTTGAAGTCCTCTGAAGATTGATTTCCTTTCTCAATCTGACTGAACGTTTTGTTCACTTCATAAATTAAATACTTCAATTAATACCAAAATGCAAAATGAGCATCCTATGTGACATGGTATAAAAGAGAATCAATGGGAGAGGAGTATGGTTATAAACTAAAAATTAAAGTAGATTGAAGTACAAGTGTAACTTGGACTGAAGGCTGGAGTTACAACAAGGCAGATGCTCTCTTCAGGTTTACAGAGATCATGAGTCAGATTTAAGTAATCGCTGGGAACTGAATACAGCACTATGCACTAGTCAGAGCACTGAATTCAGCATCACTCAGGATAAGAGCAAAGGATAGAGAATATGCATCTTCATTACTCTCCAAAGCCTTCTGGCCCTAATTCATGTGCACAATTAAATTCCGTGTATATTAATGCATTTAAGTTACTTAATAATTTGACTTGGAAAATCTGTAATTAGGCTTAGCAGTCTTCATCAGAGAATTGTTATTTCTGGATACTTAAAGCAGCACTGTATTTATTTGCACATTTGGAATCTAGTCAGTCCTCTTAGCATCTACGGATTAGAAATTTTATCTCTATTTCCAAACCATAAGATAAATTCTGCACAATCTGTTATTGAATCTAGATAAATCATAGAATCATTTAGTTTGGAAAAAACCTCCAAGATCATCGACTCCCAATATTACCCAACACTGCCAAGTCCATCACTAAACCATGTCCCTAAGTGCCACATTCACGTGGTTTTTTAACACTTCCAGGAATGGCAACTCCATCACTTCCCTGGGCAGCCTGTTCCAATGGCTGACAACTCTTTCAGCGAGGAAATTTTTTCTAATATCCAGTTTTGGTCTCCTCCGGCACAACCGGAGGCTCTTTCCTCTTGTCCTACCACTTGTTACCTGGGAGAAGACACAGACCCCCACCCCACTACAATCTCCTTTCAGGTGGTTGTGGAGAGTGATATGGTCTCCCTTGAGCCTCCTCTTCTCCACATTAAACTAACCCAGCTCCCTCAGCCGCTCCTCATCAGACTGGTGCTCCAGACCCTTCACCAGCTCCGCTGCCCTTCTCTGGACACCACCTTAATGTCTTTCTTGTAGTGAGCGGCCCCAAACTGAACACAGCACTCAAAGTGTGACCTCACTAGAACCAAGACCAGAGGGACCATCACTGCCCTGCTCCTGCTGGCCACACTACTTCAGATACAAGCCAGGATGCCATTGGCCTTCTTGGCCACCTAGGCACACTGCTGGCCCATGTTCAGCTGCTGTCAAACCAGCACTCCCAGGTCCTTTTCCATCGGGCAGCTTTCCAGCCATTCTGCCCCAAGCCTGTAGCACTGCAGGGGGTTGTTGTGACCCCAGGGCAGGACCTGGCACTAGGCCTTGTTGAACTGCACAAAGTTGGCCTCAGCCCATTGAGCAGATCAACACTCCCACACAAGTTTGCACCTGCAAACTGAGGGTGCACTCAATCCTCTTGTCCAGATCATCAATAAAGATATTAAACAGGACTGGCCCCTGAACATATCAAGCAGGCCAGATCTGGCCTAAAGGCACGGTGGTCAGCTTTCCTGCTCGTGTTACATTCCAACTAAACAACCTGAACTTCAATATGCACAGGTTAGATTCTGGAACTGATAGAGACAGCTATGGTGGGGGGCAGAAGTCTAAAATCTATGGGCTGTTTTCCAAAATCAAGTCACATATGAACAAAATATTTAGTTGGAAGCTATATAAAGACAAAATCGCCACCATCATTTTATCCATTTCATGTCAGAAGCCAGGCTGTCAATACACCAAGCAGCAAAACTAAATTAGCCCTTGAAAAGAATGTGCTAAGACAGCAAAGAAAGCACACCACGCTTCTGCTAAATGCCTGTTTAAAAAAAAAAAAAAAAAAAGAAAAATTAATATCAAACAAGACCCTACCAGGAAAAGATACAGCAGGCTGTTTTACTTCTAATTACTCAGAAAATGATGTTGGTGCATTGCTGTGACTAAGTAGGGAAATGATCTTTTCTCTCAAAAAGTATAGGATTCGGGAGACCCTAGTTGTATGCCAGCTTTGATTAGCACGGCATTCAAGAATCCCACTGTGGTGAACCTTCCTTTCCAACAGTAATTTAATTCCCATAAGGAATCAGAAAGGCTAATGAATTAACCAGCTGCACAGCTCTAATTTCCGCATTCTCGGTGCACGGTTCCAATGCTGCTTCTGATCTCTGCAAGGACATTTCAGTGGGAGAAAGAGGAGGAGGAAGCTGAACAAGAAAGTTAGGATTTGTCTGCTGCACTTTGGTCTAAGAGAAACTGAAATTAGGTGAAAATCCAATTACATGTTGAACACTATAGTGACAAGAACCAGATAAATTCTAGATCCTCTAAGATTCTACTGTTTTAACTTTTGAAATAAAACCGTATTATTTTGCATTAGTAACAGTTTAGGATGTTTTTCTTTTAAACACATGGAAAAAGGATCAACTCCTGAAATTTAAGCAGTGATAGAAACTTCCATAACATAGGTTATTTACCTGCAATTAATACTAGTACTATGCTTATATTTAAAGGAGAATAGAAAAAAGACCACAGTGCTAAAAGCACTCCACACATCCACTTGCAGCAGCTTAAAATCATATGTGTAACCAAAAATGAAGCCATTAATTCTTTCCCAAGAGATAACAAGGAGTTAAGAGAAGAGTAAGACCCAGTACAAGAGAGAAATCAAGGAAAAACATGCCACTTTTACATCACGGAGCAGCAAGATGAAATCCCAGGAGAGAACAAGACTGAAGAGATGCTCTGTCATTTAATTATGTAACTGAATAGCTAGCTAAACATAAAGCATAATTTCTGGCTCGATATTTGCCCAATAAACAACAACAGCAAGTAAAGACAAATTAGATGTAATCTCTTCCTCATTTCCTTACACACAGCAGTCTAGAAGACATGCAAGATGAGATGAAGAGGGAACATCACGAAATGTTTATTGAGGTGCCAAGAACGGAAGTAGTGAAGCACTGCAAATACAATAAATGTAAAGTCTGAAACTGCACAGGATTTCAGATGACAGTAAACAGGAGGACACCAGGCTCAGTCTGGCTAAACTCAGTTCAGAATGTGCAATAAACCCAATTGGTGCTTTACTGATTAAAAGCATCTCCATCTTAACAAACCTGCTTCTTCTGCATTTGATTTCAGAAACCGAGGAAAGAAAAATGTGGGGCTTTGATTTATTTGAGCATACTTGTAGCTGTTAACTCCCGACCTACAACTTTTTTCCATTTGCTGGTGCTCAGTTTTTCAAAATCTAAAAGCAGTACACTAATTAGTACAATTCAACAGCAAATTCCACTTGTGCTGGGTGATCTGCAGTGCCCCTCAAAGTCAGTTCAACTACTGCAAATTCTGAAATGCTATAAAATAGATTTGATGTCCTGTCTCCAAAAGTAGCTACAACACGCAGGAAAAAATGGGATACAATTATTTCAGCAAAATTCTTTGAAAGGTATTAAGCATGTCCAACAACAGGTGAGCAGCCTACAAACAGCATAGAACTGGCAAAAGCAAAATGGTTTTGCTGCATTAGTTGGATGAACTGGCTCAGTGGAGAGTCCAAAGTGCATCAGAACCACTGAAAAAGTGAAGCTTTTCAGTGCAACAGTCAGAACACTGGAAGGAGGAAGTCAAGTGAGATGTCCTGTTTCAGCAACAGTAAACAGATTCAGCCAGCTCAGTATCCTAGCACCAACAAAAGGCTAACACCAAAAAGAGAGAAAAAAACTTAAAAATGGAAAATTAAATGAGACCAGGTTCAGATCATGTAGTTGAGCAGACAAAATCTGTTTAGCTTGTGCTCTACCTCTAGAGAAATGTAAGTAAGACTATCTGATCTTAATAGTAGCAAAACTGAGCTGGTGGTGCTGAATGATTTATAATAAATTAAGTATTAAATTTGTCCTGCCTTTTGCTTTCTTCTGTATGCTAACAACAGAAATCTGAACATCCTAGTCACTGGGTATGGTTTATTTCAGAGGAGATTCTTTTTCATATTTTATTTAAAAACAAATCATTGACATCAGATTGACATTTATTAGGACCACTGCCACAATAAAACATTATCTGGCCTTCACAGTGAGGAAACCCATGAAGGAAACTGAGTGAGACTCAAAACACTAGGACTTAGATTGCACAAGAGAACATGCAGGTTTGCTTTTTAATGTGCAAAAGTCCACTTTGATGATTTCACATTTTTTTGGTAGATTGCTTCATTGTGCAGTTGTTTCTCTTTTTCATCCCATTAAGCTCTATGCTTGACATACTTTCCCTGTACCATAACTAAACTCTGCTAACCAATATAACCTTCAAGTGCTACATGGCTCAGCACTGACCCGGTTATCAACACAGCTCTATCACAGTATCTTTCTGCAGGTCTCACCTCAGGCGTGAAAACTCCCCACATCATTTATAACTTGCTGGTTTCTAAGAAAAAATTTGAGCCACAGTCTTCAGGGTATTACTCTTGGCTAGCTCAGCAAGTCCACCTGAGAGTGTACCACATACGAGTCTGCTTTCAGGAACACAGGACTGAAGTTCATTAGCAAAACCCAAACCACTCAAATCCAGTAGATTTATCAGTACCTTGAAATAAAAACCTGGGAACAAAAGCATATAATGAATAAAATCTCCACATTTTTTTGACTTGCAATTCTCAGTACTCCTAGGTTCCCTGAACTCCACACACCTGGCAGCAGGAAAAAAACCACACCCTTTACATCCCTGCACTTCCTCCTCTTTCTCCGTGTACCTCCATCCTCCGTTCAGAGCACTCTCCTTTACCTCATCTCTTAACTGGGATACTTCCTTTGATTCCCTCCTTAACTTCAAAAAAGAGTGACATCCTGGCTTGGATGATACCAGCTCATTAAAGATTGTCCCAACAACTGATAACATAGCAAGTGTTATTTTAGCCTCTCTAAAGCAAAGCTCCTACAAATACTCATCTTCACACTGTTTTCTTTTCTAGCCCTGCTAGAGCCTTCTTTAGTACAACCACATGGCACTGCATCATGAAAACAAGAAAAATCTACATGATAAAAAAAACACCAATTTATTTTTTGTCCAGTTTGTTGCAATCATCCCAGAAGGGCTTAGAAATCTTTCTCAAGTCAGAAGTGCCATACAGGCTTCTCTAACTCCAGATTAACTTTTGTACATCCTACATTTAATGCTCTGTAAATTGTGAACATTTTATTTTGGGTTCTCACATTACCCTAACTTCTTAAAACCACAATGTAAATATTAAGCAGCTATTCTTTTTCATTTATATTTATTTATATTTACCTAAATTTTATTTATTTTTATTTATATTTAAAGCTGTAACATGTTTTAAAACAGAATGTTAAACCCTTAGGAGCTTAAAGGATCACTTGATCTAATTCTTTTTCCCTTCCTGTAAAATGTAATCATGACACAGTATTGCAATATAACAGCTGCGTTGATGATACAGGAAGATGTAATCCCGAAGACTGCACAGAAACGATGTATTTTTCATTAATAGCTTCCCAAAAAAAGGGAGAAAGAAAATTGTCATCTGAAGTCTTAAATCTTGAGATCTACCTGCCATCCCCCTTTTCTTCTTTACTCCTCCACATGAGCAAGAACAGATCTGTTTAAATCCAAGAATCACCACTTAGATGTACTTACCTGCATTAATCTAGATATTCAATGATACAGCACTTCATGTTTTGCAACAGCTTGTCAGCTTTGTACCATACAAGAGTATGATTTTTATCTATTTTTTAATGTATGAAAGACTTTAATTATACTACCCTTAAGCTGATAAAGAGCTTCCAGAAGAGTTTTACAACAAACCAAAATAAAAAAAACCACCGCCCTTGGTTACCATGGTAAAGAATATCCTGGGTATTATATAAATATCGAATATATACCTAATTCTAATGAATATATCAAATACAGCTTTCTCTTAAGTACTAGGTAACCTATTTCAAATTAAAGGTTCCTTATAGTCATTCAGCTGGGAAGACACAGACATCTGAGCAGAATGTACATACAGCTTGTTACCACTTTATGAAACCTGCAATAATTCCTACTAAAAAAGATCCAATTATTAGTGGTTCACATCCAAAGCAAGTGCCACTGTGCTTCCAGAAGACACACTAATCACTGCCTAGAGTGCAAAAGCGCTTCCCTTGGAGCTAATCAAGGAAAAACCTGATTGCTCTTCTCCACCTACATGATTATTTCATGACTCCACAGTAATACTTTGATAATCGTATAGTCCAAAGGGCTTTGCTTTTAACAGACAGGTTTAATTTACAGATCCCAGCACCACATGGTCAGAAGTTCAGCAATATGGCATTCTCCAAGCCCTTTCTGTTCTTCTATTCTCCAGAAAAAACATAGTCTTAAAAATGGGATTAAGAAGATGATGAGCATTTTGTTTCTTGATTTTTAGGTAGTCATGAACATTAAAGAAAGAATAAAACATTTGGCGAACTATACAATGAGAACCACATGTTATTTCAGAAAATGTTTCAAGTTAGAAAAAAAAAAGAAACAAAATTCATCCTGTACTTGAACTCCACATGCAAAGTTTTTCTTCAAGGCAGAAGTCTTTTAGTACATGAAATTTACTTCCATCCCTCTCACTCCATCAACAATGGTTTGCATAACCAGATGTTCTTATACACTGCAGTTTAGAGCTGCCCCATATGGAACTGCAACAGTAAATATGCATAACTATGGAAACCAAAGCAAAGGTCAGAAAAAAAGTCAGCAGTTTAGTAACCCGATACCACAATTTTAAGTTACTCAAGACGCATCTTTCCCAAATGAACCTGATTACAAAGTATGTCAAATGTATTTTGCATTCAAATGCCTCTCTCTCTATTCTTAAAACCTAAAAAATACCTACATTTTACTTGGAAAAATGTAATTTGGTTTAAGATTGAGCTTCTTCCTACAAGCTTCCAAGTGCTCTCTGCCAGAAAAAGGTACATTAAATACTGACTGAACACAACAGGTTTCAAGTAGTACACCTCAAAACCATGATCTCCAAGACTATTCCCAGACCTTACTGAGCTACATCTTCCTTTGAATAACCCGATGTGTATATTGTCCATACAGCAAAGACTCCGGGGAATAAGTATCACTTGTTTTTTTAATTTCAAATCATCTCCCTCTTTTGGTTACAGAACAAGAAGTGGACAGTAGTACTAACAGTTCAGTAACACTACAAACAAGCTCTCCTACCTTTTGAAGTTACAAGAAATGTTAATTGCATGTCACTACATAAACCTCTAGTGAGGAACAAAAGTAAAACACCTGCAAAAGCACGTTCAGCTAGTTGGTTTATTTCCTAAATACGCTAAACCTGTCATTTATCCAAAGCTAAATGTGCCTCAAGAAATATGTACAAATTCCCTTTCTTGCTATTGGCAGGAGATAACACGAGGAGAACTAGTTTACTACAAAAATATTTTGCTCTTAGCATGGCTCATGATTTCAGAAGTAGGACTGCCAGATACTGTCCAGCTGAAATTGTGAAGGATTATTTATTTTTAGCAAAACTGTAGTTGTCTCAGCTCTGGTGCACATTACAGAATTAGCAAATAGCTAATTGAGTAAGGCTTTTAATTCTGAAACCTATAAGGCAATGAAACCACTTTAGATAAAAATTGAGTATTTTCTAAGAGGTCCTGTCCAATACGAGTGACAAACTTTGAATGCTGGAGTTCTTCCTGCAACAATAAAGTTGGGGCACAATGGAGAAGTTTAAATATTTAATTTAGACTGAGCTGCAAGTCATTAATTTTTTATTGATGCAAATCTGCAATTCATCTGGAGCTAGAGAGTTGCAACCCATACTGGCTGAAAGCAGGGTGAATTTTTCCAACACAGAATAGGATATAACTCCCCTCTTTCCAACAACATCATCTGCTTTTCCATGGAGATCTCAGGCCATGTCAGAGTCAGAACAGCATCTGGGCCTAGACGGTGCATCTGCTGCTCATCATTTTGCTCACTATTCAAAAAACGTGTCTTGATCATGCATCTGGAATATGCAGTTACAGCATTAATTTACACAACACTGCTAAGAACACTCTGAGCTTTGAGACTGCCATAGGTAGTCCGAAGATACTTTGCACTTAGTCCTTGCCGATGGCGGCAGGACATTATTCATCCAAGTGAAACACTGAGGAAGTAGTGATATGAATACTGAAAAATGAAATGCATCTGCATTTCTTTATGCACAGCAAGAGAGCATTTTTAGCTCCTAGCACATCTGCAACTAGAAGCAGTCTACTGAAAGCAGTTAAAGTTCAGTAATTCAACAAATGTGCCAAAAATGGGAAAATTCTAACCTCTTCCAAGTCCAGCCAGTATTAAAGGCAAATTATTCTTTTATTTTCCTTTTTAATTGTTCTTAAATATTCTGATGGAAGTATCTATTTAAAATTTAAGTCAGGCTTGCCGCAAAGTACTACCACGTCTTGACATTATATATACTTCATAAAATTTACTTATTTTCTGGGAAGCAAGAGAAGACCTGATACGTGGTCATACTTTTTCAAACTAAGCCTTGTTCCAAGTTCAAAACCTTGGAACTTAGGGTCAAGATTTTTCAAGACTAAGTCAGACTGGTTAGCCAGTTAGTAGTGAAAAATCTGAACTGATGACATACGCTACACTGTTGTGCAGATTTTTTATTACACTCAAGTCTTTTTATAGAGGAAACTACTATGAGATTGCAATGGTGTACGTAAGAATATATCAAAGGTGGGAAAGAAGCAGCAAAAGCAGCTCTGGTAAGTGAATTCCAACTAAATAGAAAGGAAGAAGCCAAACGACAAAAGCAAGATGCCTGTGGTAACTTCTAGAACCTAATCTTTTAAATATTCAAGGTTACTTACTTACAAAAAACCTTTGAAACATTTTCAAGGCAGGAAGTTCTCAAGTGGATAATAAATATTTAAATTCATGAAAATTTACTGCATGCACACACTAAATATGTATTTATACATCTGTATACATATAGAGTCAGAAATATCTGGACAAATAAAAACTGAGCCATCAGTGTAAGTAAAACAAACAGAATTTTCTGAGTTACTTTTTTAGTGAGAATGACCTTTGGGGATTCCATCTTACAAATGTCTTGATTGGGGGCAAGTCATTAGATACATGCTAGTGGCATTTCACATTTACTGCTGAACTAGAAGCCACAACAGGACATGTGAAGCACGCTGCTGAGATAGAGGTGACCTGATTTATTTTTTAATGTGTATGGGCCTACCACCCACTGGAAACAGAAAAAATAGGACAGCTTTTTAAAGTTCAGCTGGACAAGACTGGACTTTCTGTCTCAAAATCAGAACTCCGAAAGATAGAATTATTTTGTTCATAAAAGTTTGGGGTTTTTTAAACTCTTTATATCAGCATTTAAAAAACAAATTGCATCACAAGTGAAAAGCGATTTGAAATATTTACCATGACTTAAAAAAACCCTTAATCCCTGAAGGGTAGTAAGATTTCCCTGGTTAGCAAAAAACAGCAAAGCTTCAAAAAATTTAAGATTCAGTAACAATAAAAGAACCACATGAAGTTAGCCATGCTAATGAGAACAATGAATATAAGATGATGCAGCAATATTTTCACCAAAATACTAGTCAGTTTCTCACTAAGAGACCCTCATCACTTCTGAGGTGTGATTTGGTGGTCAGCCATCCTGGCTAGCTAGCGAGGTCCTGGGTGACTGAAGGTTAGCAAACGTGTTATCTGTCTACAAGAAGGGCCAGATTTATTTAAACTCAAACCCCTCTAAGATTAAGCTGCACATTGCAGTATAAAACCAGATCTGCTCATTTTAAATGGTAAAAAAAAAATAGGCCACAAGCATTGAGAAGCTATATATGCAGTAATCCTCTTTTCCTTCAAGACTTTAAGATTGCTATTTTACGTTTGTATTTTTTCCGCATATGTAAAATGTATTCCCAAGCATTTCGCTCACGATGCAAATAAACTGACAAAGACATCCACAATGCTGCTGAGTTGCTACAAAAGCCATCCTGCCTCCTCTGCAGCCCCAGCTCTCACCACAGACATGACAGACTTTTTAGGACTCAGTGCTTATTATCTCTTCCTTTCTCACAACTATGGCTGGCTGAATCTAAAAACACAGTGGAAACAATGCTTGACTGAATCACCTCTTCACTGAGGCTATCTCTATCCACGTGGATGACAAGAAGGTGATCAGGAGTAGTCAGCATGTATTCACTGAAGGTAAATCATGCTTCACCAGCCTGATTTCCTCTCTATGATCAACTACCTGGATGGATGAGGTGCGAGTGGATATTGTCCACCTTGACTTCAGCAAGGCTTTCAACGCTGTCTGTCACAATATGCTCGTAGGCAAGGTCAGGAAGTGTGGACTGCGTGCGTGGACAGTGAGGTAGATGGAGAGCTGGCTGAATGGCAGACCCCAGAGGGTCGTAATCAGTGGCACAGAGTCTAGCTGGAGACCTGTCACTCCTGGAAAGCAACTCTGCAGAGGCCTGGGGGTCCTGGTCAACAATAAGCTGTCCCTGAGCCAGCAGTGAGCCCTGGGGGCCAAGAAGGTCAGTGGTGTTCTGGGGGGCATTAGGAAGCGCATTGGCAGCAGGTCGAGGGAAAGGATCCTGCCCCTCTACTCAGCCCTGGTGAGGAACAATCTGGGGTGCTGTGTCCAGTCCTGGGCTCCTCAGGAAAAGAGAGAGACAGAGCTCCTGGAGCAGGTCCAGCAGAGGGTGACAAAGATGATGATGGGACTGGAGCATCTCTCTTATGAGGAAAGACAGAGAGTTGGGCCCATTCAACCTTGAGAAGAGATGACTGAGAGGGGACCTCATCGATGTCTCTCAGTATCTTAAGGGAGGGTGTCAAGGGGATGCACCAGGCTCTGCTCCATGGTGCAGAGCAATAGGACACGAGGCAACGTGAAGAAACTGATGCACAGGAAATTCCACCTGAACATGAGGAAGAACAATTTCACTGTGCAAGTGACCGGGCACTGGAACAGATTGTCCAGAGAGAATGTGGAGTCTCCATCACTGGAAATATCCAAGAACCATCTGGACACAATGCTGTGCCATGTGCTCTAGGATGACACTGCTTGAGCAGATGACCCACTGTCAGTCAACCTGACCCATTCTGTGATACCATAACAACATTAGAGAATGAAGCAAACAACACTCGAGGGGTCAAACTCACCTCTGGACTTGTTACTGTTCTTTGTACCTGCGCTTATAAAAATACCATATTAAAAACACCCACACAAAAATACACTGAGGAATCAGTACGCTGCCTTAGTGTCAATACCATGGCAGACAGATTCCATCACTCATCAGTAAGTAGCTGCTTTTCTGTCAGTAGGTCAACTCTACTTTGCCCATGCACAGACTACCAAAGCTCCTGTGCCAGGATATTGAGTTAGGAGGAAAGAGGGAACACAGCATGCACAAACCTCATTCTGGTTACAGTGGGCTCAGCAGGACATGTGAGGTCAGCAGCAGGGCTATGAGAAGAGAAGTGCTGGTTTTGGAACCAGCAGCAGAGCAGCTTTGCAACAACTAGCAAAGCCTTTCAACATCCAAGACTGCTTTGCATGGAGCCATCCTGGACATAACCAAAATGTCAAACAATTTTTAAACACAGCTATTGCCGAATTCCTCTCACAGAAAGGAAAAGATAAAGATAAATAGCCATAATAGGAAGACAGCGGTCAAAGTGACTGGCAAGAAATGCTCTCTCTCTCCCTATCTCCAAGGTTTTGCACACTTTGGACAGTCAGGAGAGACATCCCATCCTATTTTTTTGGCAGCCCTCTCTGTCACCCAATTTCTCAACAAAATGCCAATCTTGGCAAAAGAGAATCTCCAGAAGGAACTCAGAATGACTGACATGACCTCTAAACAAAATTTCCTTAAATGAAGCACATAGCCACCTCCATGAAGAGCTCAATAATTAACACCTGTAGCTGAAAACGAGGAAATTATAGAGAACAACAAATTAAATGAGATCTTTCACTGCTAATGCAAAGCTCTAGAAAGTGGCATGTAAGATAATTAAAACTGTGAGCCCCACCCTGCAGCAAGAGACAAATAATGGAAAGGTTCTCTCCACTGCATTTAAAAACCAAGAAAGCATTATGTAAATCATCAATCTAAGCTCTAATTGTTTGTACACAAAAACAAAAGTATTAAAATCTGTATTCTCTTCCTTCTTTGCAGACTCAAGAGAACTCTCAACCCAATTACTAATGGAATAACAATCACATTAATAAAAAGCCTCTTTGAATAACCAATCTGCAGAACCCATTTTCTGCCTAATTAAATGGGTAAAGTGTTTGTGGGGGCAGTTTTTCTTCCCCTGCTAATACATCAAGTGTCTTCTTTCAATGCCATTATTATTTATTCAGTATTTTCAGCCAAGCAGATACTTTGGGAAGATGTGACTATTGATTAAAGCAATAGATATAAATCAGGGGGTACATGCAAAGCTTTGTAAAAGGCATCTCTGTAAAGCCATTTTTGGGAATCAAAAGGCCTGGAAGAAGTATTAACTGAGGCATGCTGCTATGAAAACTTAACCACAATTTCTTCTCCCAAGATTAATACTTCATGTGAGTCTCCCTCATGTTTCCCAGATGTAAAACAAGCTAAAAGACAAGAAGATAACAGACTCTTCTCGAGGGATACTGGATGTTTCCCTCACCTAAGCCAAGATGCTCACCAGTGTCAAATACTGCACAAAAGCCTCAGCTCCACCTCGCTGGGAACACTGGTTTAGCTCACATTTAGTGGAGCAGCATCACACCTACTTCACACGTCTTACTTTAAAAGTGTTATTGGTCTACATCAAGTCTTGTTCCCTCTTGAGTCTTCCAAAATATCACTGTTGACCAACTAAGGCTCAAAATTTCTGCCCACGTATCTCTTAATACTTCACTGCTCAGACGAATTTTCTGTGCAGGCAGGGCAAACTAGTCACATCAAGTGAAATATACCCTACTATTTAGAATAGCATTGCCTCAAGAGCAAAGTCAGATGGACTCACACAGCCTTCACCTCAAGATATTCAAAACACTAAAAAAACTTTATTGTGCAAAGAAACAACTTCTACTCCAATGCTCAATCTCTCTCAGGATTCGAAGTTTAAGTCAAGGATCTTCAGCTAGATTAAACTGTGGCACAAGCAATCTCCACAAACCAGAAAGGTACAAAGCAAGGCCGGAAAAAACTAAGAATCCTAGCACTGAAGTCTTCCAGACCCTCTGAAGAGCTAACAAATATTAGTTGTGCCAAGATGTCTAAGTGTCCAGCATGGATAAGGATGTCTCACTATTTCCCATTTACTATAAGGCATTTTACGAGCAATACAGTGATGAGCATACAGACTTTTCAAACAACCACCTTTTTGGGGAAAACTTCCTATTTAATAAAACACTGTTTTCATAAAATTAATTCATTTAGTACCTGAAAGTCCATTTTTGCCACTAGCTTCATGACCAACAGAAGTGAGCCAGCATTGTTTAAAATACAATAAGCTGATGCAAAAGGGAGCTAAACCAACCCCACCTTCCCCTCCAGATTCCCCCGAGATAAGGTTGCGCCAAAATCCTATCAGATGTACTTTGATCATTCTTAATTCTTCAGTGTTTCAGACAGTATGAACTCGGGCACATCTGCATTTCTTTATTGTCAGAATAATGACAGGATAATGGTGCTGGCACTAGGCCAGCCACTTTTTTGAAACATTGTTGGCAGAGACCATATTTGCAGTACAGAGAGTAAATGGTCTTGCCTGACAGTTATAGAACAAGTCAAGGAAATATTGTAAAACAAACTTATCCCTAAGTTTCCTGCATTTGTAAATAACTCCTTATTAGTTAAAATCTTTGTTATTAAGTAGTCCACACAACCGTTTTAAGACTTTTCTGGAAAGTGAGGCCTCCTGTATACAGAGCTAGCAGTCCTGTGAAAAAAGAAAATGGGCCTCAACTTCCAGCACTTAAAAACCAAAGCTGTACCTGCAGAAACACTTGAACAAAAAACACTTATGAACTGACTTAATACCAATGTATTTTTGAGCTGTGGGAGAAAAAAGTTGAGAAAAGTTGAAAAAAATTTCAGTCACATACAGAACATGTCCTTGCAATGCACTGACAGCCCATAAATACATTAAATAAACTACTAAGTAGAAGTCATTCTTTTCCCTCACCATTTCAAGGAAGCACTTGTGCACTTCAAGTTTGCTTAGTTTTCCCTCAGAAATAAGTGTATCCTGAAGAGGAAATGGCAAATCAGTTAAGTTCAAATCAATACTTACTTGAAAGGCCACAGGACTCTAAAATAGAGAAAGTGACTGTGCCAAGGCTATTTGTGAAATTAAGAAAGTGACAGCCGGGCAAAGCCAATGCTTTTAGCACCATACGGCCTTCAGAATTCCCGCATATGAAAGTATTTCTTATTCATATAAAGGCTTTTAGCAAGTTATGGAGATACACAACCTAAATAAGCTTGAGAGACATTCACCACTGGGTGCTCATAACTCTGCTACATCCAATACTCTTGTGCTCAAATAAGGCTGTCATGGAAAAGTCTACAAGTCTTACCTCACTGCTGTTCAGGCAAAATACAGAATTCAACTGCAAGTGGTTTGTTTTTTAAAATTAGATATTTAAAAGAGATATTTTAGCATCTTGTGGGTTCAGATGATGTTAGAAATATTACTGTGTTTAATATATGAAGTTTGTCAAGACATCTGATCTAACATAAGTGTACTTAAGGAAATGGTATTTACTTGGCTTATGTTTACCTATACAGTCATACCAAAACTACCTGTTTGTTATAAATTACCTCAATCCACTTCAGCTGAAGTAGTTACAGAAGCCATGTGAGCTCTCTCCATCTCTTGAAATAAACAAGGATAAAGATTTCCTGAAATAAATAGGCTTACTGAGTTGTAACAAAAATCCCCTATGAACTCTCCACAGCCACCATACTGAGAGCTGCAGACATAAGAATTGGCTGGAATACAAACCCAACAGGATTCATGGAGAGAAGAAAAAAAACCCCACCAACAAACAACAAGAACTAGCATAGAGGATCAAGTGCCATTCAGTCATAAATGTCAATACGATGGAACACACTTCAGTCTGTGTCTCTCTGTCTGGGAAGATGCAAAAAGCACATACATTTTCTGGAAGTTTCTCTAGTTTAGGCAGCATGAGAGCAGTACCTAGGAAAGTACTCCTGAAACAAATCTATTCACTATTCCCTATCTTGCTAGTTTGAACAGAGTGAAAAAACAAGCTGCACCCAGCTTCATCAATGCGTCACCAACCTCACAAAAGTATACATTACAGAAATGTCTGGTCTCAGAGCACATAATTGACCCCTAATATAAAGGGGATAGGGCTGGACAAGGCCAATTTCCACAACACAGAAATTACAGCTGGCTGTGACTTTTGACTGCCCTTGAGCCTGGAACCTGCTTGGCCTGGTTCTGCCAAAACACATCTCAAGCATCCTGCATGAGCACTTCTGTGAGGAAGAACAGACAGGCGCCTGATACAGGTACTGAAGTCATAGCTCAGAGAAACAAAATCACTTTCTTCAAGAGTGGATAAAGGCTTTCCTCAGACTTGCCCTTGAGCCTGGTAATAAACCATTATTATGTATTAATAAACTATGTGCCGCACAGTTCAGGCACTCGGCTCTTCTAACTAAGCTTAGTAATTTCATTAGGTTCCAAAATGTTCTGCTTAGTTTTGAATGCAGCTTTATGTTAATTCTGAAGAAGACTAGACTGCTTATTGAGCATCTAGAGCTGAGTGTGATTCAAGTTCTCTGAAGAATTACTGGTGAACTGGCAGTACCAGGGATAGATACAGTCCTCCCATGAGCTGTCACCATCATTTTCAAAGACAGTAGTGTTTACTTTCAAAAGCTCTCAAGAACTGTATCAAGATGAAGAGCCTGAAGGTTTAGGACTAGTTGGAGCCATACTTGTGGCAGTACTGCAAGGTATTTCTAGCTCATTCCATCCTCGCGTGTAACATCTATGCATTCCAATACAAGAAGCTTCCCTCTGCAATGACTTTTGGTAGTGCACATCTTCAGATCAGTGCTTTGGACAGGCAGCACAGAGAGGGCCCATAAGGCTGTGGTAGAAAGACTTAAAGATGTCCCACCATACCTGAAGCATGCTGGTGGTCTCAGCTCAGTTCCTAGAGCTCTGCTGACTGCTAGCCACAACTTTTTTTTTGTCTTTTCAATTACCACTTGGAGTTGAAAACCTAAATAACCTAATCTCTTGAGAATAAGGAGCCCTGACACTACCACTCTCTCCCATCTATCACATGAGGAGAAGTTCCCATCAGCAATGTCTTGCATGGGGGTATTTTCTATCCCCATTATACTGCAGCTAACTAGGAAGCACACTCTTTATTAGTAAGAATGCTTATTGTAAAGAATTTACAGAAAAACCCAAGTTAAATGCATGTTATTGCACGTTTAAAAATACACTAGTTGCCTTAAAATTTATTTCATTGTTCTATAAGACAAGTGCAAGCTTCCATTTAAATAATGCACCTCCAAGAAAAATAACAGAGAAGTGCAGTTCGTCACTCAGAAAACTTCTACTGTACAGAGCTTTTGATGTATTTTCCTACTCAAAAAAGTATTTCAGAGTGGGGCTCGGGATGAAGAGGGAGACAGCCTATCAAAGCATTTATTCATATAACTGTGACAAACATGAACTCAACATTAAAAAGTGATATTGAATTGTTGGGAGGTACAGAAAACTGCAGGGCTTCAATCCCTTCAATCCTCTCACCTGGATGGTGAGAGAGTTATGTTCAATAAAGTCCTTACTGACAAAGTCATGGCACATCCAGGAAATGGATATTTGAAAGAACCTCTGAAGAAGAAACTACAAGTTATCAAAGTTACCCAACTAAGTGCACGTGAAAACCTGAATAGTAACAATGCCTTCAATAACAAAAGCCATGATAGATGCCTGATATTTATTTAAATAAATTCACTATTGGAGAATCTTTTTTGGAAGAGGGTTGGATTTTCATTTTTAGTGAGGAGCAAGATGGCTGAAGAAGATGAAGTTTATGACTAATTTTCAAATAATCTTTAAGTGTTTATAAACTTAATTGCTCAGCCCCCATGCAACATATTGCTGATGGGAACTTCACCTCATGTGATGGGGTGGGAGAGAGTGGTAGTGTAAGGACCCCTTATTCTCCATAGATTTGTTATTTAGGTTTTCAACTGCAAATGCTAATTGAAAAGACAGAAGAAGATGTGGCTAGCAGTCAGCAGAGCTCTAGAAACTGAGACCACCATTATGCTTCAGGTATGGTGGGACATTTACAATATTAATTGCTCATTCAAGCTTTAGTCATGCAACAGCAGGATTCTTCCTCCTCACCATTTGAGTTACCACAAACCATGAATTTGTGATAAGAGTTATGAAAATAAAATTGGTCTCTTTGTTTAAATTGAGATATTTTAGTTTTTGAAAAACCAACTTGGAGCAATTTACAGAAGCAATGGTATAGTTAATATAAACATGCATGTCAAAAGGAACAAAACTGTGATTTTTGTTTAGTTGAAGTTTCTGGCGGCGTTTGAGCTGACAAATTTAGAGAGCCACAAGAATGTAAAAGGCACTACTGGGAATTGTAGCTGAACAGAGAGCACTAAGAATCCCTTGCCTACCTCTGAAATATTTATGTTATATCAAGCAATATCTCAATTAACCTCACCAGCCATAGACAGACAAGCAGGAAGTTAGAGTTCCACAGCACTGCCTGCTGTAGAAACCCAAAAGACAATTTACCTTACCTTTTCCTACATGTTAGGGTACCTGTATTAGTCCTCCCATAACTGTAACATAGTAACAGTAGAATCAGGGTCTCTCTGGCAGCCGAGTTTAATAAGGCTTCACATATAATATGGGCCATTTTAATAGTTACCATTTACAGAATGGATCCTCAGCCCTAAAGTAGTTTCTACACAAAGATGGTTTCTGTATATCAGGCTTTGGGTTCGGGTTCACGACCATTTTATTTTCCCATGTTTCATTTCACATGTTGTTAATCAGAAGACATTTTAACAGATAATTTTCAGAGGCAGGTTACACCCTGATGCAGAACACATATTCAACAGGCATATCCAGAGCCAAAATTGTTCAAAACTCTCATCAGGAATGATGAAATACATTGCTTCAGGCACGGAAGCATGACTTACCAGCCAGCTTAAGAAGTCCTTCCTATAACATGCTATTTACTGTGCTCTAGTAATGCTAAATATAGTTTGCATTTATTCAAACTACACAGAGTAAATGGCTAGAACTCACTGCAGCTCAGGTTTCAAAATATTTCTGGAGTGCCAGAGAAATTTATTAAGAGGAAAAGCAGGCAAAGAAGGGGGGCACACAGATGACAACCTCCCCCCGCTTTTACACATTAGATCAGGTCACAAACTGTAGTCCTTTTCTCTTTCTTGAATTTCCATGACAAGACAAAGGAAGGAAAAAACCCCACCAATGTGACAGTTCTCTTTTCTTCACTTCATTAAACTGAGCAAGTATTACTGCAGACAGTTCACTTCTCATTATCTCCCAGAGAGCTGAAGCCAAAATAATGCCACTCAGCCTGAACAAACAAGCAGTCATATGCTCCCTTGCCCAGTTCTAACCAAACCAGCAACTTTAGCTTATAATGCACATCTCACAGGAAAAAAAAAAAATTACACACCAAGAAATTAAGGACTGCCATACATCTCAACATTTCAGGAAGTTCTTAACTAAAATACTCCTTGTGTTGGTACTTTCACATCTAGAGCTGGCAATCTTATCCATGCTGGAATCACAGTATTAGAAGACTCCTCTTTTTAAAAGGTACATCATTTCACATGGCACAACCTTAGATTAGGCCAAATATGGTCATCTCACTCTTTTAAAAAATGAAAGTGGATAAAAAGAAGAGATGAGTTATCTTCCTAGGAAAGTTACCACTTCTTCAAGCTTTCTTTTGTTTCGTGGCAACAAACACGAACAGAACGACAAACCTCTCCTTGTTTAATGGTTCAATTGAACTGACAGCAGAATGCACCCTTGTAATCACAGAACAGTTGAGGTTGGAAGAGACCTCTGAAGGTCATCTCATCCAACCTCCCGCTTCAAGCAGGTTGCCCAGGACCACGTTCAGGCTTTTGAATATCTCTGAGGATGGAGACTCCACAACCCTGCCAGGCAACCTGTGACAGCACTCAACCACCAGCAGATACAGAAAGTGTTTCCTGATGTTAAGGGGAACCTCCTGTGTCTCAGTTCATACCCTCTGCCTTTGGTCTTGTCCCTGGGCACCACTGAATAGTGTCTGGCTCTGTCTCCTTTGCACCCTCACTCCAAGTATTTATATACACCGACGAGATCCCCCCAAGCCTTCTTGTCTCCAGGCTGAACAGCCCCCAGCGCTCTCAGACTGGGGAGATGCTCCTATCCCTTCATAAGCTTAGCAGACCTTTGGTGAACTCTTTCCAGTGTGCCTGTATCTGTTTTGTACTGGGAAGTCCAAAACTGGACCCAGTATTCCAGGTGTGGGATCCCCTGTGCTGAGTAGAAGGAAAGGATCACCTCCTTTGGCCTACTGGCACCACCCCAAATGTAGCCAGGGAGACTGACAGCCTTCATTGCCTTTGATCTCCAGCACCATCCCCTCTTTTGTGCCTGCATAGTTAAAAAAAAATATATAACTATAGAAAAACAGTTCACAGTGAACAAACATCTGTGGCTTTAATTCTCTTTAAATACTAGGTTTCCTTGGAAAGAGGAATGTTCTACGAGGACATTGCTATAGCTTGCATCTTTCACATGCCTATACAAAATACAATGCTAGTGCTCAAAGTTACACAAGAAAGGGGAAGATGAAGTTGGCCATTTTTTCAATTAAAGGAATTCATGCCATATAGAGTGAAGTAATACTCAAATGAAAGTGATTTATAACAGATGACCGCAGAATTACCTTTGAACAGGCACCCTGTTTTTCATTTTGAAAAAACAGGAATAAATAGCAGAGTGTTTACTCCTAAAATAATCTTTTCCTATTAAAAAAAAAAGAGAACAGAAAACACCTTTGACAAATCCTTTCTCAGACTCAAATTTTCCATTAACTTCAAAATGTTAACATTTAGCAAATCCTTGGACATGCAAGAACAAACGAGGGCTTTAACTTTCTAGCTAAGGTTTTAAACAAACAGAAGTGGCAAAAGATGTCTCATATCCTGTGTGTTCCACCCGTACACGTACTCTGTTTCACTGTAAGTTACTGTGATGCTTTTATCCCCACATCTTTTACTGCTTGTTTGTTCATTTTAATCTTATAAATGGACTGTTGTGCTGCAACTAATTTGCTCAAGGCCAGCCACAAGCTAAGGACATTTTCCTTGTTCTACCCCATCTCTCTATTTCAATGGACCACTCTTGCTTATGAGCAGTAGTACGTGAAGGAAAGCTTCCACAACTTTGGTGTTTAAAACTTGTTAATTCTTGTGAATTACTAGCTGCTGTTTAGCCAAGCCAAACACATAGCATTTAGTCATTTCATTTAAAAAACAAATCCCTGAAATTACTGCCCTGGAATTAAGTAAATGCAAAATTCTTCCACAGGAGTAAAAAACAAACAAACAAACAAACAAACAAACAAACAACAACAACAAAAAAAAACCAAAAAAAACAAACCAAACCAAAAACAAACAAACAAACAAACAAACAAAAAAAACAACAACAAAAAAAAAACCAAACCAAAAAAAACAAACCAAAAGCCTGGTTCAAAAGCAACCTAGTGCTCTGACAGCTGACGCTGTAAACAAGCCTGCTATTAAAAGGGACTGTTACGGCCGCCAAGCTGTGAACAATGGAGAAACATTTATTAAAGTACTACCTACAATTGGATGCACTTTTCTTTACCACAGTGTCAGGCTTCTCCATTCCCATCAGAAGGAGAAATTGGACAGGAAAAGGACAACGCAGCGTCAAGAGTCTTGTCTGATATGCCTTATCATCCAATGTGTAAAAGAGGCACAAGAAAACTGCCTCTGTGTTGATAATTTGCCCCAAACTGACATATTTAATACTCTACAGAATTACCTGTTATGTAACATGTCGTTCAGTCAAATCTTCCAAAGCAACATAATGTCTTGTTCCAAAGTACTAAATAATTTGCTTTTTGCGTACGTCTCCTGTCACATTCAGTAAATCTACTTAAGGTTTCTCTCCGTGCAACAGGAAATTGCCTTAACTCACGCATTCCATTAAAGCAGACAGCCAGTGCTTGGCTTTCAATTGCTCCTTTGTAAAAAGTCTATGGAACACTAAAATGAAAACTCTACTGTATCAACAGGCACTCTACAGGCTAAAGGAAGTCAGATTTAAGCAGATGACTCACGATAAAGTGATATAATATCAAGTCTGCTTTGTAAAGATAAATGCAATTTAGAGACTGCTATTAGCAACTTTATAGATATAGATATAAGTATGTATGTAGCCAGGTGTTTTAAGTATTTAGGATCTCTACAACAGTCCTATTATACCACATCCAGTGCTGCTTATTTTTACTCCTCAAAAATCCTGAGGACCCCAGAAAGCCATTTTCAAATAGTAGATAAAAGCAAAGCTTTAAAAAGCTTCTTCCCCCATACACAAACATAATTGTTTATGTACAATAAGTTCTTGCATTTAATACAACCATACCTTGATTTCACCATGGAATCAAAAACCCTATTCTCTTCCTAGAGCACAAGCAAGACAATCTCATGGTTTATATTGTCCTACCATACCCCAACTGCCAACTGCCCTTTAGCTCTTAAAACTTCCGAGTCTGGATAGGCAGATGAGACAGCTCTTAGTAACTTTCTGATCTTAGAGTCTTACACTTTAGAGTCCTGCACTTTTGGATGTAACTCTTACATCATATTTTTATGTATTTCACAAAATACTAATGAAAGGTTTTACTGCTCTCTGCCTTTCATGCTGGTAACATTTTCTTCTCAATCAGATTTGATAACTACTGACTCTCTGGCACAGCATTTCAGTGTATTATGCAAATCAGTTTTTGCTGAGAACACAGCTTGTTTAGTACTTAAAATTTACGTAACTGAAGTAACATCACCGGCCAAGACCTGCACAGGTCTGTAAGCAAGAACCTCAACACAACCTGCCAGCTCTGCAGCACACGTGTCCCTTCTGAAATTTCACTAACGGCAGCAAAATGTATTGAACACAGCAATACGAACAAACCTTCTCCAAAATTCAGAATATTCTGTTTCTTTAATTAGTCTGCTAAACTTAGGAAATTTAAGACATAGTGACTCATTAAGGGATTTAAGTGAGACCATAGGGAACACATGAGGAGGCCAATAGCAGTGCTTAGGTTCCAGCTTAAATGTAAAGACAATTCTTGAACACTGATTGTAAATTACATGGCTCACTAAGTAGTTTACATGCAAATGTCAATTAAAAAAGAGAACCATATACTTCATGTAAGCCTATATATGCTTTCTAATTTCAAAAGCTTATGACAGAGTTGAAAGCAAAATCACTCTATTCCCTCCCTGCACGTACAACCATTGCCACTTTTTAAATATTGCTTTTAGCTAGACACAGTCCCCTTCCTCCTTCTTTCCAAGAGCTGGAAAGTACATTTCCAGACATGACAGTATTTCACAGAAGCAATGTTTTGCAGTTGCTTATGCTACCCCATCGTTCAGATACACTGATTTATACAAGAAACCTTAGCAGGTGTCTTCTGTTCTTCCAAATACACATGTATATTAACATCAAAATATTTTGATTGAAACATTACCTGTTTTCACTCATGATTCGGTTACGAGATCTTACTAAGTGTGAGATTTGCATAACAATGTGCACACAGCTCACCCCAGCTGTACAGGATATATAAGCAATGGCTAAATTCAAGTCAAATTTGTTTGCACTTGCCAACACCCCCAACTCCCTGAGTGCTTCAGGGTCATTGACTCGGGATAACTCGTGAAGCCACAAGGCTTGGACACATTCAGTTCTAAAGACACATGATCAATCTATTGACTCCACACCCCATCAGAAAACAGCTGCATTATAAAAGGGTATAATCTGACCAACATTTTGCCTGATGCAAAGTACCAACTGTCACAGCTGAGCCTTTGATACCAGCAAGGCAGCCATCAGGAACACCAGAAGGCAACAGTTTGAAATCCCCACATCACCCCCAGCCCTAACCTTTGCTAAACAAAACACAAATAGATCATTCAGAATTCACAGATTACAAATCTGTGACACACTCAGGCTATTTGCTCTACTAATCGACAAGGAAACTCTCAGTAAGACTCTTTCCAATTGCTATCTTTTGTTTAACTCTCCAGAGTATGCAGAAATTGGTGTTCTCGACTGTACAAGGACACAACATGGCATGTTTCAGTCTCTAGCAGCTGCCACCACCAGACACTTAGCTAAAAGATTCATGAAACTGCACACAGTAAGCAACAGCTGGGCAACCAGCCCAGGCAACAGATTTTTAAGCCTTCAGCAGTTAAGAGGCAGCCTTATACTGGGCAATTCAATTCTTCCAAAACTTGGTGGTGTATATAATCCAAGTTCTGGGAGGGCCAGCTTTCCCTAGGCAGAGGAAGTTACACATGGCCTTCAGAGTAAGAAACCATGGCAGCACACCCCATGTGCTCTCTGTGAGACCAAAAGGTAGTGAGAAGAGACATCTGCTATCTGGGACCTTGGTAAAGTCAGGACAACTGTCACTTGTGATCAAAAGAAAAAGTCTCTTTAGAAAGCACACACACAGAAGCACAAACATTAAAGCTACTGCTGCTCTGCATGTTCTCAGCATCATTGTAAGGTCTGTACTTTAAAAAGCTGGATAACCTGGAATGTATGGAGAGCTCTTCAATTACATTCCACAAGCTAGCAAGCAACCGAATTAAAGAGATTTCCATCAACACATTTTTGTTCCCAATTCTGCAGTCATTATTTATGCAAATAATCTTATCAGCTGCTCTAATAGCAGTCACTGTGAGACAGAAGCAAGTGTTACACTACACAGGTCTCACTTGCATATCTCCCACATTAAGGATACAGAACAATATAGATAGGGAACCTATGCTACTAAAGACAGCTGGGAAGTTGTAATTTTTCCTTGCTCAGGGGTTACAAAAGAAAAAAGCACACTGCAATTATTATACAGTATACACTCTATATTACATAGTAAAAATTAAGAACCCTGTCATCAAACAGCACAATTTAGAAAGCAAGTAGAAAGACACTTTTTGTGTCATTCTACTTTGCAGAAGCTTAATGAGAAAAGCTACTCTAAGTCAATGCTTTAGGTGACACTGAATTTTCATTTTGCTGTCCAATTAAACAGCAACAATCATAGCCCTAATACATCTCATAATATTTTTATACAGAGCAGTGAACTTATTCACAGCTGAGATAACAAACAGGCTATTCGACCAATGAAAACTTACCCTTAATATTTCAATTCTAGTATAGTAGGATTTATTATGCACCCATGGATCCTCAAAGATCCCAGCATCATACCTTTCTGATCTATGTACTTTCATCAAGAAACATGGGAACACGTAGATGGTGCAAGACACCCTGTTTGGCTGCTGTCTTACAGAAAGTCAAGCAACCTGAACCAAATGGAATGTTCTCACTATCCTAAATGGAAATTCTGCTAGTGTCCTATATACAGACAGTTAAAAATATTACTTTCAAAAAGTACTTTCCCATTAGGATGGACATGTTTGACAAGTCTTTACAAACATTATGTAATACTTCTGTGGTAAGTGGGGGAACATAGGAGGGATAAGGAACACCAGCTTCTTAAGATTTTCAAAATGTAGGGAAGTAAATACAGCTAACAAGTGTACAGTCATGTTACAGCTTCTGATGGGTGATGTTTGCCCAAGCCTTATTTCTCAAAAAAACCAGTTGCTGTCTGCTACCCTTGAGAACGATAGGATTTGGTTTCACCTCAACAGAGGAGGGTAATACAATCATGTTGTTTCCAAAAAACACACAACACTTGCAGAAATAACTTGTAGAAATAACTCAGACCAGTTGTTCTACTGCACACTACATATCTTGACTTTACCACTGACAATGAATACACCCATCATTAGAACACTGGCCAGCACTGCATCAATTCTGTTTTCTTTTTTACTTCCCAAATCACACACTGCAAGAGTTGAAGATGGATATGCCACCCTTCCAGTATCGACTGCTCCCACAAACCACCCATGGAATCTTTCATTCCACTGAAGTTACCAGTGGACAATTTAAAATTTCAGGTACATGGTTTAAATAGGGACTGTGCTGTAACACCCCTCTTATTTCAGGCAGCCAGGGCACACATGAAAAATACCTTTAGGCACTGACTCCTCGCACCAGAATTTTAAGGCTCTATTTGGCTGCTATGTGGAAACTGGAAAACATAATGACAAACTGTACTACTCAATTAATCTTTCTTCTAGTAAATGGATTATATTCTTTGACACAGTTCACAGCTCTGTAAGAGCAAGGTCTTGAAGACAGAACAACAGAATACCTCTGATAGTTTAAGGACATTTTGTCTAGATCAGTTTGCATTCTCTTGTGTATTATGTAAGTTTCCCGAAACTAAAATTTAAGTTTTATACAGACAGGTCCTGCAAAACTCTGCATGAATGCCGAGACACTAAAAAACTACCAAGTTCACAATCAAAAAGACATTCAATATGCAAATTATTTTCAGAAAACAATTGTCAGTGTATTCAAAGTCAAGGTTTTTTAATGAACTTAATGTGTCAAGAGTTTTCTTCCTACAAACCTTCTCCCTCATACAAGTGTGAGTCAGAATAAGAAAAAAACTTTGATGTGATCACACATTTTCTTGCATTGTCTGGCATCTTAAAAAAAGTAAAATTCTTCTCAATTAGCAAACATGGCAAAGAAAATCAGAAACCGAGAATTTTGTATTTCATCAAGTCCTTCCACGGAAAACAGCAAATTCCTAGTTTCAGCTCTCTATACAGTATCAACCCACAAACTATATGGTCAGACATAATCTAAAAGCCCTAACTGAAATAAAAGTCTGCCTTAGCCAGCTGCACAGCTTATCAGCCTGCTGTCATCTGCAAGGATTGTAAACATCAGTTGTGATACTGTGTATGGTTTGTAAGGAAATTACATGCCCCTGAAAATAACTTCCTCTGTGGATTTCAAGAGGAGAGATGGCTACCATTTATACTGCTCTCCCAATCTTTGTTAATAAGCAAGAACAGATGAAGGTCACAACTAAGTTTAATATCCGTGACCTTGTTAGTAAGTGGCCTTGACAATGAAACTATTCAGTCTTTTCAGCAACCTTTCGGGAGCCTTCATGATTGAGATGATTATAGTGGCTTACACAATTTAAAAAAATACTTTGCATACTGTCTTCACCTTTGGCACATCTCTAGCTGCTTGGGCATGACAATCCAGTACCTACTTACCTTCACACCTGCAGCAAGCCTTCTACAAGTTTTGATTGCCAACTTCAGCTACATGTGAATAAGCAAGACCTCCCCACTCCAAAGGCCATGGGAAACCACGTACAGCCAAAAATAATTATCTAATAATGATGCAAAAATGTTGAACCCATCATTCTGGAATAGAGAACAAATCATGGCTTCACTGCTTCCAGATATCTCCTCCTAAAAATTCCTCCACAGCATCAGTTGGGAAGATTTGGATGCTATGTATGCACACATGCTGCACACCCAAGATAAACGGGTTTCCTGTATCAAGAGCCCACTTGAAAGTTGCAGAAAACTATACCCCCGCCTACATTTAAGAGAGTGATTTCACAAGAGACCATCCACCACTTAGGATGAGCCGATGAACGACATCAACTCAGCAGCTTGAGGACAGACTGGAACATTATTAAACACTTATGCACTGTTTGATTTTAAGCTATGATCCAAAAATTTGTTGAAAATGTATGGGGTTTACAGTAGAAACAACTTCATTTTGTGGGATCTTAAATTTATGGGTGATGTTAACTACTACCATACAATCCTTAAGTCCACTGATAAACATTTATATGAGAGAAACATGAGAAAATCAAGGACAGGATATGTTGAGCTCAGATACACATGGTATCCTGAGGTACAGCTATTCACTCTTAAGTAATTTCAACTACACTCCACTCAGCCTCCTTAGAACTGGTATATTAAACATACTGATTCTTCACTTCTTTTGTTTCAGGGCTGTACATGCACATGCATGCAAAAAAAGAAACTAAAACATTTTCATTCACACAGATAATTTTCATTCACACAGACTCTTCCTAGTAGTACAAATAATTCCAAATTGCTTACAAACTGAATGCAAATAGATATGGCACAAACCAAGAAATAAAACATTTGTAAATGGTTGCTGATCCCCAAGAAATCCAAAAGAGCAAGTAAAACTACTTTTCTCTCCATTGATAGCAGCCAAGCACTTCAAAGGTAAATCTACAGGATGCGTTGCTCTTATGCTCACACCCAAGTGCTGGGTGTATAACAAAAATGACACACAGCCTCTTCTTGGAGTTGGGTTTTACTGGCAGCAGACGGAAGCCCCCAAGCTTATCCTGAGAGTACCTCCAAAAAGACCTACTTTTTGAATAAACCCACTTGAAGATTACTCTTGTTCAGGCTGCTAGTTTCAAGAGAATAGAGTTCCCTATAATCCATCAGCATTTCTGTCTTGGATCTGCTACCTAATTGCCTTGCACAGATGGACTAAGGACAATGAGCTGTCAAAGAGTTCCCAAATAATTTTAGTAGAAGTAAATTGTCTCTCATGTGTCAGTGATAGTACTGTGAAGAGCAATCTGTACAAACTGTCTTAATCCACCTGAAACAATTTTAACTGGATTTTCAGAGTCTTTAACAAGGGTCTCAGTCAAAATTCTTAAATTCAACTACTATGGACTAAGTTCAAGATGTCAGCAGGAACTAATTAAAAGCTTTAGAATGCAAAAATATTTCCAGCAGTGGTGCAGCTACAATGCTAAATGTCCTCAAAATGTGATCAGAAGCAGAGAGGCAAGTTGACACCATTTGCCAATAGTGTTTCAGGAAAGTCCCAACTAGAAACTGACACTGAAAAGCAGTGGAAGGCTCTTCCAATGCCATGGGCCTATGTCAGGTTATGTAAAATTCCAGATTGGTGAAGGTGAAATATAGAAAGGAAGAAAAACAACCCTCCCTACAGATGCAACAGTAAGCTCTAAGTTAGATACTACTAACTTGGGAAAAGAGATTGTAAAGTATCATCCACTATGATTTCAAAATGTCCACTCAGTGCTCATCAGAAATCAAAGATACAAAGCAGAATACGAAAGACCCACTAGGAAAGGAACAGAGAATGCGAACAGAAACGTGTTATTATGCCACACTATATGCAAACACTGTGATCTCATCTCAAGTGCTGCATGGTTATAATTATCACCCCCAGAAAAGAATAGAGAAACAGAGGTGTCACAGAGCAGATTAAGGATGAAGTGTAGATACAGGCTGGCTCCATTGTAAGATTTTTTCAGACTCAAGAAGAGACAACAGAAGTGAAATGATGAGAATGAGGCTTCTAGAGCCACAAGCAGGACAGATGTGATGAATTAAAAATTACGACAATTCAGAATAAATTGTTAAAAATTCAATAAAGGTATCAACTAGAGTAAGTTTAAGAGCAAGAAATCAAATTCCCTCCAAACATAATGAAATTGTGAAACTCAATGCCATAGGATGTTAAGAGTCCAAAGAGCATATATAAGTTTAAAAAAATCCTAGACAAATACTTGGAAAATACTGTATTCATACTGCACTGAATTGCAGAAAACTAGAATAAATCATCAGAGAAATGAATACTACAAGCTTGCTCTGCTAGCTCTGAGTAACAAGTATTAGTTTGACCTTTGCTACAAAACGGCAGAGGCAGGAGTAATGCAGGAAAAAAATTCAGGATCTGCCATGTGGATAAAGCACACTAAACACACAGACCCCGACATGAAAGTAGATGGGTACACTATCAAAACGCGGTGCTTTTTAAACTGTTCATTAAAACACTTCTAACACTCTCTGGGAATTAAGTTTTGTTGGCAAAATGTTATCTCCTCCTAGAACTATTTTCAGAAATTGATCGGAACCTTTACAGTAGCAGGAATATAAACCACAAAGTGGAATCGCTACCCTCCTTTAAGCAATTTGCAGCTGGTTGATGGAAGTCAACTTTCTCCTCATGTGACCATGCAAGGTTTGAGAACTTTTCCTCAAGAATTTTATCTAAACACTTGCTTGAAAACTTGCCCCACAACTTCCATGGAAGTGCCATCATTCATTTCAACACTATGAATCTTCACATGGCCTGATATATTTCCCATGAATTTACATTACTTTAGAATATGCTGTTCTGTATGCAACATATTGCAACACGAGTTACAGCCCTCAGTTTAACAGAAATTCAAGTTTCACTAAGCCATGAACACACCGCATACCTTTAAAGGTTTGTCAGGTTTTTAACTGACAATTAAGTTCTTTGTCATTTCAAGAGAAACATAAGGGACACAGACTTGTCTTGGTTTCTTCCACACTGGCAGTTTTTCTCATCAAATGCTCCTATAAATGGCAATTTTCTTTTGTCAGGCAATTCTTGTACATTACTGTATTTGGTGTGGGAGTGCAGCTTTTGAATAATTTTACTGAAATGTACCACTACCTACAGAACTGGAGGCTTTTACTTTAGTTTAAAGGGAACACAGATTCCTAGACAAGCTGATTTTGAAGATCTTATTTTTATTCTCTGTTCTTTCTTCTGTTGCTCTTTCTGTTCTAGTTGCACCTTTATCTGCCATGCCTTTTTCAAGTCTGTCCTCCTATGCCCCCACCCCTCAGAACACAACTCGGTTCAATTATACCATCAGACATCTTTCTCCTCCCACTTTTTACGTTCTTGCCCAGTGTTCACATTTTCTGTCAACTGCGAATAAAATAAAGGGCAGCAGCAATAAAAACCACTTCTTAAGCCATATTAATTTCTCCAAGGAAAAGCCATAAAAGTTGCCTCATTTTCATTCAGCTGGTCCTTTCCTCACTCATTGCTTTTCTGGGTCAACCACTGCACTAAGTTTGAAAACCGGTGTAAAACTGGATTCGCGAACCCTCAAAGGTCATTACAGCAAGATTTTTCAACCATTACTTCCCAGTTTCCTGGGGGAGACTATAAAACACCCACAAAAGCAAACTCAGAAGGGAAAAGCCTATCACCACCAACTTTTCAGAGGTACTGGAAGTCTTCAAGCTAAAGAGAGTAATAGCTCTGCTGCATATGGCTTGTAGAGCAATAAATTCAGTAAGGATTTCTGTACACGGTAGAAATTCAGCAGTAAACAACTGAGCTGAACAAACACAAACTAGTTCAGCTAGCAAACAGTAAACGAGCTTGGCCCGAAGGGTCCAGGTCAGATGATGCCATCTTCACGACAGCAAATACAAGATCAACAGGACCTCTCCTCAGAATGGCACAGCAACACCCTATGCTACTATTTCACTTAGCAGAGACCTTAAAGGTCACAGCTGAAAACCACACAAAGCTACTGAGATGTTGCTGTCCCCCTCCAATCACAGATTAAAATGACAGATGCTCCTGTTAAATGGCTAACAGAGCAATGAAGCAAGAGAGAATCATTAAAATTATTGAGATTGGTCACCAGAGGTATCAGCTTCCATAGTGCTGCACTGAATTATTTATTAATAAGTTTCCATTGCTACAGAAGTGTCAGCTGAACTCACTCCACCTTCACCACTCTGGGCACACTAACAGTTGACAGTCTGCAAAATACATCGGAGGGGGGCCTTCTACAAATAATACTGGCCAGTAACACTTAAACCTTGCTTTTTTAAAGAAATACTACAAATATTCCAAGCAAATTAAACGTTTGGTATAACAGAGGCACTCAGTAAGGGAAGAAAGTGGTGTTGTCTGGTCCACTTCCAGTTCTATTTCTAGAGCTACCTCTTACCTGCGGTGGCACACATCTCTGGGGAATTTCTTGTTTGGTGGAAAAGTTGACTCTAAGACTTCTTTTCCTTTCCTTCTTCCTTCTTGCCTCTCCATGGAAATTCAGAATATCATCCAAACACAACCATCTGCTTCTACACGCACAGAACCCGTCCTAGCACAGGTACACAACAGTCTGTGTAACACCTCTACTCCTCTCTGGCACCTCCTGGAAAACAGGGAGAGGCACAGGCAGCCTGGGTGTTAGGGTCCGAGCTCACCTCCAGCTCCCCACTACTGAGAGGGCCACAGCACCACCAGCATCCATGCCATGCCTTGTCACTCTCCAGAACCTTGCATGTTCCTGAATTACACTGCAAACTGTTACATAAGCCAAAGTTTTATTTATCAAATTGCATGTTATGCTTCAACGTCACATTCTGTATGTTTACTGCAATTCTTTACCACCTTGATATTTTTTGGTGCACAAGTGCATGTTTCTAAACCACTAGAACTTTGCATCAATCTCCTCTAAATCCCAGCCAAGGGAGGCAAACACAAACAACATCACATGCTCTTGTTCGGAGCAGGTTTTGTCATTTATTCCAATAGAAGGTGACTGGAGTCAAGGGAAAGGAGAATTACATTCCATGCTACATGACTAGACTCCATAATGTCACTCTTTCACAGCACATAGCCAGAGGTTTATAAGGACAGAAAGTGACAATGTGATCTTCCATCCCCATCCCTGGCCTAATTTCTTCATAAATCTTGCCTAAATTAACTCTTGCTTTTTAAAGTTTCTAACACAGTAAGTTGCTCTACAGATAATTATTCCTCATTGTTACAAATCGTGTAACTTCCACTCGAATGTTCTTAAGCTTCAATTTCCCCTCACTGAAAATCTCTCCTATCTGGTCCAAGGGCCCTTCCACTACAGAATTAGTATTTTCCACGACACAGAAATTAAGTCACATCTCTATTGTTTCTAGAGCATGTTACCTAGGCTGCTATTTTTGACATTTTCACCTGGAAACATTCTTTCCAAAGCATCACAGGGATATTCTCTGAACCATTCTCAGTTAGTCAATCAACATCCTTCCTGAGCAGTTGACATCAGTAGTTACCACACAGCTGACACATACCCAGGTGGGAAAACTTCCCAGCTTCCATACATACATTTAAACTGTTTTCCCAACCATACCATTGCACAGTGAGCTCCTCTTCAACAGCCCACCAAACTCTTCCTCCTCCTGACACATTCCCCTCCAGCCCCACATCAGAAACTTCTGGTTTTCAGAAGTTTTTGCCATCTTATCAATACAGAACTTCACTGTTTATCTCTAGAGAAATCAGTTTAGTCTCCCTATGCTATTCATACAAAAACCTACCCACATAAACAAACAAAATGAAACTTCCTACATATATTTTATTCAAAATAAGAGTGAACAAAGCTTGGCATACCATGCTGATGTCTGTTCCATCGCATCTTTAAACAAATGGCTTTAATAAGCTTTTTAATCTAAAGCTAATACCTTATCACAACAGGTAATACCTTTGCAGAGTACACTTGTAAGGACTCAGCTCCCATGGGACACATTATTCCCAATTCCCAATAACATCTCTGCAATCCAGAAAGTCATCTCATGTCTCTTTCCCACTGCTAGACAAACCAACATCTCTGACACACTTAATGAACCCTAAACCAGCCTCATCCCTCTAATGTTTGCAAGCAGTGTCCCACATTTATCATGCACTGGTCTGGTACCTTGTGTGATAGTTTGTAATAGTTCATGACAGAACTGCAGCAACGCTGTGTAAATGACAATGCACAGAACACCACCTGTAAAATGCTACCCAAGGATTAATCTCACAGAAACTGGTGGAGCTGCAATAGCAGGTCTTTCTGCTGTAAGTCATAAGACAAGAGGTTGTAACCTAAAAACTGAATGCTCCTCTTGCCACAGCTGAAGAAGAATAAAAGGGAAAACATACTCAGTAACGTTTTTCACTATCAATAATCCAGTTGTAGTAAATAAAAGTGTTTGTGGTATCTTTCATTAAACATAGTTAACAACTGCTCCTCACAGCAAATACGAAATTGGATAATGCCAACAGAGATCTGCACAGGATTCCTTCCCTCTCTGCACCATCATTTTATTCTATCAACTTCTGTTACTGGGGAATAAAATCACTTAAATGGGGTTTTAAACAAGCCAGGGGAAAAAAAAAAAAAGCCTTCCTTCCTTTGTTATTAGGGATCTAAAATAGTCCCAACCATATGACTAAAAATATACTTGCCATTTTTTATCCTAGTGTAATGCCAAGATTCAAGCACGGTCCATGCACTTTCTAGTAAATTAAGCCAATGAACAAAATGTTTAATTTCCTCTGCCCTTTCTCCTCTCTTATCCAGTACACTTCCAGATTTACCAAGCTAGAGGATTTTAAAAACACTGCCTTCTTCCCTTCATCCAGAAGCATTTCACTTCTAAGAAACAACATGCACCATAAACACTCATGAAGGGCAAGATCAAATGCAATAAAGACACTAGATCTTTGCATAGAAAAGTCTCCAAGGGCTCTAAGATGGATAATAGAGTGGAGATTATTTCATTTTAAGCATTTCTGAGGCAAATTACATTGTTAGGAGTGTTAATCTCATCATAAACTGGAAGTATATGTAAAGTGAAAGAAACAAACGTCTGCATTTAACCAAGCCAAAATTACACTCTCAAGACATTAGGCCTCTAAAAAGTAGCTCCTGGTTATCAAATGCCAGTAGCATGTCAACATCTGTACTGGGGGTGCCATAAGGTGGTGGTGCTGACAGAAGAATGAAGTTTATCTGAAAAATCAGCACCTGTATATTTGACTCAAGCTTGGTCTAGGAAGAAGAAAAACCTATATATTAAAAGACAAGCTACTGATACAATTTTTTCACCAAACATCTGTGACATCTCATAACATCCTTACTTTCATGCCTGCTCCGTAGAACTCAAGTGACTGATGAAAAGAACTTCACCACATCAAATTTGTACCACAGTTTCCTTACAGGAGTCTAGTAAATCTGCACGTTAGGTTCTTACACCTTCCTCAGATTTGCTTCATACACCACTATTCCTACAACAGAGATTAGAGATGGGAACACGCAGGGGATTTAAAAAAATTTTAAAAGCGATAAACATCTGAATGTTCACTACAGTACCACTTCTCAGCAAAGATTCATTTTGGTGTTTCCTTTACTGCGAAAAAGGTTACAGTAAAGTCCATCTAACCCCCCAAAATTTAATAAAACCTGGCATTTCTAACACTTGCAGTTTTCTTTAAAATGTCAGCACGTTCAGATATGTATGGTGCTCTTGAGCCTTCTGGGTGTGGTTTTTTTTTTTTTTTTTTCCCTCTTTCTCTGCAAGGGATTAGGAAACTGAGAACTTGTCAGTTCCCAAACTGGTTTACATAAACCAGCCCTAATTAGAGCCTCAATCTGCTACAGTCAGCATCATGAGAGATCACCACATTTCCCCGAGTATCTCAAAGACTACACCACCAGACAGCATAGACAGAGAAACACCTATTACTGATCTTCAAATAGTTATTGAACAGAACCCATGAAAATTCTCAGTGTGAATGAAATGAAATGAAATATGACTGAGATTCTATGTTGAAACATGTACCTCTGGAAAATTGTCCTGCATTAGTTCTTAGTGGCAGCGCAAAATTTTAGTATTGAAGCTAACTATGCAAAACAGCAAAAGATCTAAAGCTCTTACACCACTATGGAGGGACATATCAGGAAGTCTGTTTTTCAAAGAAAGCCCGTTCTGGAAAAAAAGTCCTCCTCCATTTTAAGTATCACCGATAACTGCAATCATGATTTTTTTAATTGGGTGCCAGAGATGCTTTAGAATTTTTAATGTTTTACATCTATGTGATGATACTTAAATCATTATAAAGAAACCGCACGGGCAATGCTTCCAGTTTCACACAACAGTCTCTCTAAAGTGACCTACAATATGCACTGCCTCAAATAATTCACTTTTATTCGTTTTTCTCTGATGAGGCTTCCTCTCCCCAAGACACTGTTACATCATTAAGCCAACATGCAAATTAAACAAAATACTGGGTTTTGTATCACTTGGCTTTAAAAAAACCACAAAGACAAAAATAAAAACCATTTACAATGTGGTAAGCAACATGATGGCTTATCTTTTTCTCCACAATATTTCAGCATTCTTTTCTTCTCCCAACCCTCCACAATATCACAACCTTCAGGAAGATTCACGCATTTTCTATTGTAAAATGCATTTGTTTCCATCAAAAGGGGCTGAGAACTGACGTGCCACCATGCTGTCTGTCAGTGTCCCTGCTGCCCCACATCATTAATTCAACTCTTCTGCTCACAGGAAAGCTGCCACCAGCAGTCACTGCCAGCAAGTTCATGCTCATAAAACTCTGCAAAAGTCTGCTGGAACTGATGAGTGTGTTCATTACAAAATATTTTGTCTCCAGTATTGACAGTGTTTTCAAATCCTGTCTCTCACATGGTAACATTGAGTCAGGCAGGAAAACAAACATTTCCACTACCTACTTAAAGCTGAAGCTCGCTAATTGGAATCTTGCTCTCTCTGGGATGATGCAGAAGACATCTAAAGCAGCAGTAGGTAGACAGTATGATGTATGACAGAATACTCCATAACCTGATTTCAGTAGGATGCTAGACATTTACCATTTCATATTGGGTCACTCAAATTTGCACTCCCAAAATTTTCTTGCTTTTCACACGGTCCTGGACAGCCTAGCTTGCCGAATTAAGAGCACTGAGATCTCTAAAGATGTGTGTGATTCACCTCAGAACACCCAGGCATGCATTTGCTGCCCTACTGACAAGCTTGGGTCGTTAGACCAGAACAGATTTCTAGCAATGGCCTGGTTTGCACACACAGTAATATAGGTGTAACTACAAGGTGCTTTCCTGTTCGATAAATAAGTGTACAGAAATAGAGGAGAGCCAAAAATGCAAGAGAAGCACTGGTTTAGCCAGTAGCCCAGCCAGTCCTCCAGGACCACAAGGCAGGAGCAGTGCTGTTGCTCAGGGAAGCAAGCAGATGGAGGGAAGCCGAGCATGTTGGCAAAGCTCTGGGCCCGTGAGGCTACACAGGGAGAGCACATGCAGAAACAGTGTGAAGAAAGGAACTGTTCACATGGGGACTGAACAGTAAATAATTCTGAGGGCAAGTGCTGAAGCCAGGCATAAAACAGAAGGCATCAACTGTAAAAAAGGATGTACTAAAATGCATTAGCAAGAACAGTGATTCTCTATACCTGGCAGTTAAAAAGGGGAAAAATCTTTATCTAGACAATTTATGGAGCTTAAACTTTCTGTACAAATTATAATATGACTGAGGACCAAGAGGACATTTTAATTCAATCATTGATAGGAATGTTTCCTTAAAGAAAAATTTTTTACTATGTACTCTGCGTTGAACAAAGATCCACTTTCCTTTCAGCTGGTAAAACTTCCCGAAAGACCAACAACTCATAAAAGTTACTAGTAAGTTATGAAGTTCAAATGAGAAAGGAGTTGCTGTTAAAATGAAGGTTTCTCAATAAGAGAGGCTATTTAAGAACAAGCAAGTTCAAATTCGGTTGCTCCTTAACAAATTCATTTCAGAGTAAAAGAGAGCCGTGGTGCCATTCTGTCAGCGGCAGCTGTGTTTTGAAAGGTTCTTGCCGCTCGCTTCTGTCCCCTGATACTCATTGCTGCACTCGGAGGTGCCAATACAATTGTTTGCATGACTGTGCTCTAAGCCAGGGTTTTAAGAACTATCCCATTTACAGGGGAAAAGACAAAACCAAAACAGTAAAAATTTCCCAATACAGTACTTCAAAAGAAATACAGCCTATACAACGACCATACAAAAAACCTGATGTGACGAGTTAAGATGTTTCTGTTACTTTTGTCTTAAGTTGAATCATTCATGTCTGGCAAGAGACTACACTCCCTTTCTTCCTCCTCCCCTTTTCTCCAAGTATTCCCTTCCCCAAGAAGAAAAAACCCCACCCATGCCTAACAAGTTCTACTGTTAAGAGCTTGGAAGAAGTACACAGAATGCAGAAACCAACACAAGATGGAATCAGGTAATTTTTTCCTGGTTTTCAGTAAGAGGTAAGATGGAACTCCCTGAGAAGTAAGAGAAGCTTCCAAGAGAAGCACTGAGGAAAATACAGAGGGGAATGTTTCCTCAAAAAAATCCCATAAAAGGATTTTCTTCCAAAAAGAGAGAGAAAAAAAAAAGAAAAAAAAAGGAAGAAAAGGGATTTAAGTTTACTATATTGGTTAGAAGAAACCATATTACCATGTTTGTGTAGCAGAATCTCTCAGTTTTGTATCTCTATTTGAATAGGCACACATTATGACAATTCAACATTCCAGACAAACATAAAACATTGATATGAAACAAGGCTGAGCTCAAAAGACTAGCTTTGACTATTATTGCTGTGTCTTCTGATTAAATATACATAACACCTGCTGTAATGTGTAAAACCAGAGGAAAATCTAGAGGGTTTACTTGTTTAAAATAGAAATTGACTGCTTCATGAACAGCCCACTTACCAAAGCATGGTTTTTATTCAGAAATGTGCCATTTTCCATAAACACCAACAGAGAATAGTATGAGGAAGCCTGCAAGATTTTTTTGGATGGCAAACAGACTATTGATATGACTATCAGAGACTACATCATCACAAGTCATGCTACTCAACTCAATTACACAGCCACTGAACAATTTCTGCATGAACATAAGTGTTTAATTAAAAATAAAATACACTTAGCATGTCCTTTTCAACTGCTCAATACAAAAAAAATCCTACACATTTAGGAAAAACCCCACCTGTTCCCCAAAGAGACTATGAACAGGAGTTTGAGACATGCACAACATTTATAGTTAGAAACATATTCCATTGGCTTTGATATTCCTTCATGAAAGCAAATCAGAAAAAATAACCAAACCCAAATGTTCTTTTTCAATAGTTAGGTTTCAAACAAAACTTCTACTTTAATATTTTCCACCTAACTTGAGACAACGGAGCTCCAGTTTAAAGGCTCTACATTCTTTAGACTGGAAGAGACAGGATGAAATTCCTGCCTCAACTTAACAGTTTTGAAGCAGTAAGGAATCCAGTCCCAGAAGTTACAAAGGATGCATTAATGCCCTTTCTCTTACACTACAGAAACAAATCAGGAAGCATCAACAAGCTTCTGACCTGACAAAGTTTCCAAGCAAGGTGAACCATACTAAAGTTAGCACAATAAATACACTGCAGGTTTTAGAGTCCAAAGGGAGCTTTAGTCATTGGGGTTCCCCATCTCATGAACTTCACATGGCTCCCTGTTCTTTCCTGCTGACAGACTGTGGTCATGCTCCTTCCCATTGCAGTAAAAGAAACTTAACGAAGGCACTGTGGAATTACCAGAGTAAGCTGCTATCAGGTTACTGTATGATGTAGCTCCCAAGGTGAGCACAATAGAAACAGAATTGGAGACAGTGGTTCCAGTTAAACTTTGGGAGAGTTCATACAGCCAAACACAGATAGTCTTCAACCTTTATGCACTGTTCAATCATGAAAATAAACTACCTGATTTAATATTTTCCCTTATCTCTCAAGGGAGGGGTAAAAGCCCCCAAAACAAACAAACCAAAACACACACTTGTTAATGCATTATGAGGATAACCCAGCACTACATGCCTGAGCCAATATGAGCGTTTCACAAACACCTGCTGGTTTGGGTGGTTGCTTTCCCTGTCTATGACAATCTATATTTAACATGCACCTGTGCTTTTCACCTGTCCTCCTACAAATAATTCCATCCACAAGAATTGATCGTAAACACTCTGAAGAATCCAAATAACTGCTACTTTATTTAATTCATTACTTTCATTCTACTGGTAATATTCTCAATTTTTCCAGCTCTCTCAAAACTAAAAGCATCAAATCTCAAAACACATTTTCATAGACCCCAAGTCCACTAATTCATTAGAAATGTAATTTCTGATTATGAGAAATGGAAGTAGGAGCTATAATTATTCACTCAATTCAGGATACTCAGCTTCATAAAGCATATTAACTCTTGCACCTGCATTTGGGAGATGTAAAATACGTATCTCTGCTTTTGAAAATACCTATAAAGCTATTTAACATCATATTTACAGAGAACGAGTTTTAGATGTGGCCTCCAAGGTTGATGCTATTTAGGAATGAAGAAAAATACTGGGGAATATTTCTTAAGTATCTTATCTAAGTCATATAGATGTTTGTACTGAATATATGATCCAACAAAACGCTGCATTCTGTTCTTCAAGGGCTGAGTTTTATTTCCAAATATAAAATAATAATACAACCATTCTAAATTGTCAGTGCAATTTCACACATCAATAGCATGTTTCAATGACGGCTTTGGCTCATTAAAAAATACACCAAAACGCCATCATTTGAGTGTTACTTAAAAAAATAATCTGAAAGAACATCTTTAAGGTTTCTAGAATGATCTTTACCTGACTTCTCCACTTAAACTTTACGCATGGTAAGTAGCAGAAGTAAATACTAAAGAATCATAGGAATACATCAGTACAGAAACTATATTCAGTTTTGTTTCTAAGTTTGTAATACTCCCAGGATTTTAAGAAGATTATACCTTCAAGTGACACCGTCTGCTTGGAATCCAGTCAATTCGAAAAGAAAGAAACTGGATTTACTTTCATTTCACATTCCTCAGCTTTCCTAATCCTTCTGACAAATTTTACAGTTTAAGAACATGGCTGTGGTAGAAGCAGCAAAGTAACTACTCACAGAGGCAAAGTAAACAGACTAATACAACTTATTTTCTTGAAAATTCCTTGCTTGTATTAATATTGGATAAAATATTTCTTGAGAAAACTTTGATTACCATGTTGATAAGCACTTACGTAATTTTTTAAACCAAGTTACTATAAAAAGCACATGCACTCTGGAAAGACAAAGGAAAACTTTTTTTTTTTTGTTCTTTCAGAATGGAACAAATTACATCTTCTAAAAATTGAATGTCAATGGCTGGAAGCCCAAATCTGTTTCATCTTTCACCATAAGCACAGGAAGTAAGGTCACTGACAGATTTTAATTGAAAACATCTCCAAACCAGACTTCTGCTCTAGATCAGGATTTTGTTCTGTGACGTGCAATTTCTATCCTAATTTATCACACAAGTTAATCCCAATTCAGCAGCAGCTTCAGTTTTAAATACAGACACCACTGGAGAAGTTACCCAACCAAAATCCAGTGTAGCTGACAAACAACCGCCTGTCTCCCATTCAAAACATAACCTGGTACTAGACCAGAGGGGTCTGCTACACAAATGCTTGGAGCTTTGTCTCCAAGTAATGCTCAGCTGCATCATTGTGGCTTTGTGGTTGAGCAGTGCTCACTGCTATCTGCATACATGAGGTGGAATTTATTTACAAGAGAATTACGGGCCACAGGAAAAGGTGAGACAGGCTCAACATCTAATCAAGTTCACACCCAACTAGGAGAATAAATGCTCCCTCCACCACCCTGCAGCATCAAACAACTGCCTTTAAATGAGGAAAGAACTGTACTTAGAGACTCTCCACAAACTAGTTCAATACACTACTGGCTGGGAAGGAAAAAAAGGAGATCCTTCTTTTCTTGTAAGAAATCATACCAGTTTCATTTTCTATTCACTATCAAAAGATTCAGTAAGAAATTCAGTCCAGTAGGGTGTGAATTAAGAAAAAAGAGGCTGAAAACAAAATCTGTACATTGTATCAATACTACTTAAGAAAAAAGATCTTTACCTGTACGATCTACCTGTCCTATGTGACCATTTATTTTCAGATGCATTTACAGTTCTCAAATATATCTTACCAGGCATCTGAGTTTTCTATTAAAACTGAGACCAGCTACCCATTTAGAAAGTGCCCTTCTGCACAGCTTTAAGGCAAGTGCTGAAGTGTTCAGGGCAGCCATGAAAACCCCTCCAACTCTGCAATATCAAGCAGCCCTCCTCTTATCACAAGACTTCCCAACTCAGCCTTCCATTACCAATACCCTAATCTATATTCCCAATTTCACCCACTCTTACCACAGCTCCAGCCCCAGTGTTATCTTTCTGTTCCTTATGTCAGTATCCTCCTGATCAAAGTTCCTATCCCCTCTCGCTCTCACCCTGCCACACCAACCGATTTCAGACAGAGGGCACAAAGACAGCCAGCTCCACGCTGCCTCAACCATCCAGAAAAGCTTTGTCAGGACACACTCGCTGCAGAGCTGAGAACGGCACACACCTGAGACGAGCCCAGCAAGCTCACAGCTCTGGCCAAGACACCCCTGCTGCTCTCCCCGCAGTTGCTGCTCCAGTCAGGACACCAGGTGGGACACCAGTTGTCTCTCAGCTACTGAAGAACCAAAGCTTTGCCTTCTCCCTTTGACACAGACCCACAGCCAGCAGCACACACAGCATGGCAACTGAAAGATTTGATCTGGTGCCATTTGTTTGCCCAGTCTCCCAATTATCTTGCATCGCTTAGGACCTCTTGCTTGCACCACCACTCCCTTTGCTAAGGACAAGGGCAAATCCTACATTCTGTGCCAAGATGAAACAGTTCCCAACTTGCCTAACTATACATTTCATAGAAACAGCAATAAAGTGTTTTGAGCACAATACTGCCTCTATCCCACCTGTGAGAGATAAAAATGCTAGTAATAATTCAGCTGATGAATAAAGACGTGCAGACTCAGATCCATACCACTTACTTGTACCTGTTGTCTCAGTGATAACCTATGCAGCATTATAAAATGCTTCACAAACTGAACTTGCATGGAGAGCAATTCACAAAGTTAGTGTGTTCATCCTGCCTGTTATTACCATGGATAAAGTCACTATTGCAAGATTACAAAATGTTCTCTGAAAAATGTTAAGCCTAAAAATCAACCAACATAAAAACCATAGACTGTTTCTTCACTTGACCAGTACACCAAAGTTCTCAGTAATGAACAATATTAGTCCCAATGCTGCAGTCTGCACATAAATTACATTATTTATTATTCGTAGTATCTCACAAAAACAGAACTGCAAAGTACTTCATATCACTGTTGCAATCTTGTTCTGTTAGATCATTTTATACAAGCTCATCTGTAAACTCCAGTGACACATTACATTATTGCCCCAAACCATGCAATTCAGGGTTTCATTATCCCCACTGTTAAAAAGATCACCAGTTAGAAAACCTGTCCTGTTCACTTGAATTCTGAGTTTTCTTTTTTTCTCAACCTAAACAACTATTTATTACACTTCTCTTTATGTTTAATCTTTTATATGTTTGAATAAAGTCCTGTCTGCCTGGGTTTTTTCCTAGATTAGACAGTCCCAATAATTCTGCAATCTGAACTGTCTCTAATAGCCTTCCTTGAAGGACAAGGCCCTTTACTAGACACAGCATTCCAGCTGGAGCTCTTCTGCTACTGAAGAAAACGAGTTATTACACAGGATATGCCCAAGTTCAAAACCAATGTGTTCACAAGGTCCAGCATCACCGTGATCCTGCTGAATCCCAATCTGTCTGCGATCCCTGATAAACACCAGGCTCTTAATACAACACAACTACATTGTCTAGTCCCCATCCTGCAGTTTTGCAGATTTTCAAGTCCTTCAGTATGACACTATTATGCATGTTCCTTACTGAAAAGCATGGATTTCAGGCCCTTGATTTACTATGTACCCACCATTCCTCCCTCCTCTTCCCCTTACTTGATGATGAATTTTAACCTCTCGTTTATTTCGAACCATAAGACCTCACATGCTGTCTTGACCAGACAGCTAAAGCCAATTCAAAATTTTATACAGGATATTAATTCATAGAAGAGAAGCCTCTCTGAAACAGAGGGGAGAAGGGAAAACGACTAAAAGTTTAGTCCTTTAGTTCGAAAATAGTCTGCACATGAAGAGCAAACAGGCAGGGGATGTAGGCTGAAACTGCTAAAACTGAAATTGAGCAAACATCAGTAACCATGATTTCTTTTTAGGAATATTTGATTTATTAAAAAAAAAAAAAAAAAAAAA
>VZTI01000537.1:1940247-1954919 GCA_013397865.1 Struthidea cinerea | reverse complement strand
GCGGGAGCCGTGAGGGGCGGGGCGGCCGCAGCTCCGCCCGGCGCCTCCCGCCCGCCGCGCCCCGCTGTGGCGTCTGGAAGTGCCCTGGTGGCTCCCGGTATCTGCTCCGCGAGCCGCGTGGCCTCAGGATCCGCTGCTTCCTGACTGCCCTCTCCCCAAGGCACAGCGAGGTCGGGAAGCTGGCAGTCCCGTCCCTCAACCCTTAGGGCAGGCTGAGTGGTGCCTGAGGTCTTCCCACAGGCTGTGCACGGAGTTTGAGAGCTGGAACAGTAACAAACGTCCCAGCGGGAAGGGAGAAGGCGCAGCAATGAGGGCAGAGCTATGTGACAGGACATCCAGGCAGCATTACTGTTGTCGGGGACTGCAGACATAAGGACAGGGGGACCTTTTCACCACAGGGTTTCTCCTGAGCCCTGCTCTCCTCAGAAGCAGGAGTGAGTACAGCAGTCATAGAACCACAGAATATACTGAGCTGGGAGGGGGCCCCTACACAGGACAGCCCCAAGAATCACACCATGTGCTTAGGAACATTGTCCAAACACTTCTTTAGCTCTGTCAGGCTTGGTGCTGTGACCACGTCCCTGGGAAGCCTGTTCCGCTGTATAACCACCTTCTGGGGGAAGAACCTTTTCCTAATATCCTGCTCAAACCTCCCCTGACACAGCTTCAGGCCATTTCCTCGCGTCCTGTCACTGGTCACCAGAGAGAAGTCAGTGCCTGCCTCTCCGCTTCCCCCCACGAGGCAGGTGTAGAGTGCTATGAGGTCTCCCCTCAGTCTCCTCCAGGCTGAACTTACCAAGCGACTTCAGCTGCTCCTCATATGGCTTCCTCTCAAGGACCTTCACCATATTCATGGCCCTCCTTTGGATGCTTTCTAATAGTTTTAAATCCTTTTTTATATTGTGGCACCCAAAACTGCACACAGGACTCAAGGTGAGGCTGCAGCAGTGCAGAGCAGAGCAGAACAATCATCTCCCTCGACTGGCCAGAGACGCTGTGCTGGATCCATCCCACGACATGGATGGCCCTTTTGGCTGCCAGGGCACACCGTCACTAAGGAGCACCAGTGACAGCTGGAAAAAGATCCCACTACGGATTAGAGCTGGGCTCACGTATTTTTCAGTTGCACTTACAGTTAAAGAGGCTATCAGTTCATCGGGAGCACATCCATTGCAACAGAAACGGCTCACTCCCAAGAGATGTGTGGGAGGAGCGAAAGATTCATTTTGCTGACATACAGAAGTAAAACAATAAGCTATACCTGTACCTCACACAATGCACATCACATCGTAATATCACTCAGACAGCAAAGGAAAATAAAGCATGGCAAGTCCTTGGCAATGGAAATAAGGAAAGCTGAAATCACATCAGCTGAGGATGTGGCTCAATATAGACACAACGAGTAAGGGGAGGGTGTGAAATCTCAAAAAAACCCTCCTGGTTTCACATTAGACATTTTCAGGGTCAAAAAGTCGACAGATGCCCTTTTATCAAAGGCAATAAACTATGATGAGTATTTCAGGCCTTCTAGCACAAGACCTATACTTTCATTCTAAAAGTCTCAGTCAGTACGATATAATTTTCTTTCAATTTGTACAGTGGAGAGATGTTTTACAGAATATTTCATGGGTGTTTACAACATAAATCTAACCTAAAAATCTAAGCTATAAAATCCCATGCAAAGATGTTAAACATTGCACAAAGAAGACCACAGTAGGACAAACCCCCCCCACACACCATAGTTTTTGAAATATCTAACAGAAAACTGAATGCAGAAACCACATTTTTTCCCTTTTATCTGAGCAAATAAAAAAAATCTGGGCCTGAGGATTGCTTCTGCTACATTAAATTGCTGATAGACTGAAGAATGTCTTTGATATTCCTTTTAATTTACTAAAACCAGAACCCATTAGGACATAATTTTTTTCTTCGCTAGTTGCCAGTCCCTGAAAACAGCTCAGCTCTAAAGAGCACTCTAGCCTTTTGTTATAATTACATACCCACCATTTGTGGATATGTGCCATGTCAGGTACTTCATTGCTGCCATCTCTCTCACTTTCTCTTGTCCTTCCCAACCTCTCCTGCGAATCTGCAGTGCTGGTTAAACAATAGCCACCAAAAGCTTAAAAACCCCCACATCATTCCAATATGACTTCATTGTAAGCAGTTGCGTGCATGTATGTTTGGCATTGGAGCGTACAGTCACGTACTCTTTCTGTCTGCAAAATGTGGTTTTCTGTTAATAAGCTAGTCCTCACTACATGAACAGGAATCCATCGCTCCTTCAGATTCTCTGGAAGTTTTGGCAGTTAAGACTCTTGAAATACTTAATTACAAAATATATTTCAGACCCTGCCTATCATCTTCACCTAAAGATACCACACTTCATTGTTTTCCTAACAGTGCCTCTGGTAACAGAGCACATAAGGCTACCTTTAGTACATTTCGTATTGCCTGTAGATAATTTGTTTCACCAAGATCCAAAGGTAGCTTTCTAGACTAAAGTGTGAAACAACTTCTCTCACATTTCTAAGATGTCATCCATAACGAAATACACTGCAACCACTAACTCATTTACTGTCTCAGCTAACACGATTTCCTGCTCCAGTTCCCAGAGTTCAGTTCACGAAAATAATCTCCTTGTCTTGTGTTTGGGTCCTTGTTCCCCAGTTTCTGTGTCTTTTGAGACCAAACTGGTATTTATGTTACTTTCCTACTTCCTGGGCCAATTTAAGAACTGTCACATTCGATCACATATTCCCTATTCCCTTGCAATTTCACACGTTCCACCAGACACCTCCAAATTAAAGTCCCGTTGTTAAACAATAACCAGCATTGAAAGAGGAGCTGTGAGGCGGTTACCTGTTATGCTACAGTTCATCCTCTGGTTTGGTCTGCTGTTTTACAGAAGGTGTGAAAGAATTTCCCTAATCTCATATAATCCTCCCTCCTGTTTAGCCTCTTCTTTCACCAGAGCCACACTTGGGGGCAATGCATTTGCAGTTGTAGGTCCTACTCCTCTTAGTAGTTACATTAACTTTAGGATTTTGGTACTGTTGTTTAGTTTCTTTAATTTTTTGCAGTCCTAGTCCCGCTTTTTCCTGGAAAGCCGCATCACTTGTGTCAACCTGACTGACATTTATTTCACCCATTTGTTGTGATGAACCAGGGCAGGATTTATGCATATGAACTTGGCATCTTTGCGGTAGCTGACTCCCACCAATTTAGGACCAACTACCTTCTCTCCCTCTCTCTCATCTCCTTTTCACCTATTGCAGATGCACAGATAAAAGGTGCTGCAGAATAACCAGCAAGAACTTCACACAGATATCCCTTGATCAGATGACATGCTGGGATTTGTGGTGGAGGCTGTGTTTTTCCTTTCCCTTTGGAACAGCAAAAAAAAACAAACCCAAAACACCTTACATGCTTCTAACAAGTATCTTAAGTCAAGAATGACAGTTAATTATATCAATATAAACAAAACAAAACAAACAAAATCCCCAAAGACCTATAGAGCACTTCAGATTCCACTAAAACAGAAATCTGAAAAAATAAGCCACATTTTGTTAGGACATTAATATAGGCCAGAAATCCTGGACCTTTGCAAACTCAGAAAGTGAAAGCAGCTATAATTTTAACTAAGTTTTACACTGCAGCTTGCAAATGCATTTATCATAAGAAATAACTGACTTGGAAGGTGAGAAATTCTTTCCTGTGGTATCCTGCTGTGATCCATGGTGGTATGGAGCAAGATATGAGACATCCTGCTCAAGGGGAGAGTAGAAGCAATCTTGTCTAACAGTGTGACTTGCAAGGGTTATTTACTTACTGCTGAATGACTTCCCATTGCACATACACCAGGAAGCTTTTGACATTACTGAGCTTTCCACTACAACGACGGCTGCTCTGATTTATCACTGGGTCAAGGCTGAGGATGCAAGAAAATCAAAGGCTGTGCGAAGTATGATTAGATTAATGATGACAGGCTTCACCTGGAAACTGAGAGTTTGTTTTGTGGAGGATGTAAGGGGGGAAAAAAGCCCCCACAACATTTTGGAAAGGAACCTCAGGAGTGAATACTCACAGAGGGACATTCAGAAGCTGCATCCTCAGCCGTGGAAATGTGCACCCACACTGCAGTGATAGAAACAAGAGCGTCCTCAGAAGGCTCTTTGTGGAAGTGCTCACTTCTTCTTGTTCCCTAGGTTTTGCTGGAAAGAAAGGTGTGAAATAAGACCCTCTTGCCAACCTGGAAGTACTTCCCAATCACCTTGATTTTTGTGGCAAATGTAATACCCTAATCCAGAAACATGATTCTCGAAATTGCACATCAGAACCCTGGTTCAGAGACACTGAAGTGAATCAAAAATCATTGACATTATTTCCAGTGGATCCAGGCAACTGCCCAGTAATTTAACTTCCAGTTATTTCTAGTTTGGGACTCAGTGACCAGAGCTACTGCTGATATATTTTTCTTCTGTGAACAATATTTGTGTTAAAAACCAGGGTTTTTTTCTCCTGCTCTTTTGCTGCTGCTGAAATTTGTGAAGAAATATATTTTTGTGAATGTTTTTAATTTAGAGAACTACCCATTGAAAAAATGTTTGAGGGCAGTGTTCTAGCCTGGCTTTGTGAAGACCTTCAGACAGTTTGTTGGGGTATTCCCAATGCTCTCAGACATCTAGTTTTATTATCTACACTTGTGTCTAAGGGAGCAGAGAGAGCTTTTTTTTTTTAATTAATGTTTTTCTTTTACTCTCTGCAAGGCTGTGTGCTATGGAAAGTCGCATGGTATGTGACATAAAAAGACTCAAACCATTTAGAGAACAATACCTCTCAGTCTTATTGCGCTCTTATGTTCTATTTCTGAACTCTCACATTGCTTGATGCAAACCTGTGCTGTGGGTTTCTTCTGCCCTGCCCCTTATAACTAGCTGAGGAAGTACAGTAGCAACAGCTGCTGGCACAAGGAGAGAAAAAAGCCAACTTCAAAACAGAATGGTTTTATTTTAGAAAGTCCAATGAAAGTACTAGAAAGTATTTTTGCTAGGTTAAAAAGTGAAAGGAAAAAACCCAAACTTTATAAGGGTATCAATGTTTGTATTTTGGTAGCTTAGCAAGACACTCCTGTATAGCCTCATGTTGTAACAGTGCAAGAAGTGATACTGGGAACTGGCACCAGTAATGCCCATACAAATACCAGTAGCAAATACCAGATTCTCCCTATGTTAAAAGTAAAAAGGCAAGAGATGCATGTGTGCTCTGTTTTCAATCCCGAGTTTCTAAGCTGGAGAAAAGCACGAATATACAGAGGTAACTCTGAGATATAGCCTTTTATTAAAAAAAAAAACAGTATAGGTGTCTAATAAATAGCTTTCTTCCACATTTTCCACTACAAATTTCATTGAGACCTTAGAGAGACTGCCCAAGAGCATCTCTGTTTTCTGACAGGCTCATCATCTTCTTGCAAATACCTCAGGCTGTCTATTTAATCAAGTTCCTGGACCCCTGGCATTGGGTTTGCAACACGTCTCTGATATACAGCTTCATACTACTCCTCCTAAGAATGGTAACTCTGATTGCCTTCTCTGACTCCCTCACTTTCACTACCTGCCAAAACCTTTTATCTCAAATTCATGTCTTCAGTTTTTCAGAGAAAATGCATTACAGTAATGGGTTTAGTGTTTCTCCAGTAAAGAGGTATGTAGATCTCTGACCTGTTGGTCTCTTTTCCTTCATACCTTCAACCAACCTAACCCTTAACTATCCTATTTTGTTCAGAATCTATCATTTTGTAACATACAGACACACCATATTTAGAAATTATTGCACCACAGCTATATTTTGCTCTATGAAACTATCCTTCATTCTTATTCACTGAGCAACTGCAAATAATTCCATCTCTCCTTAGCTAATTTACCCTATTTAAAATAATACTGTAATAACAATAGTGCTATACCATTGATCATAACAGCAATTATATTATTTCACTGTGTTATAAAATGACACACACATAAAAAAAGAGCAAGCCAAATCTTTTCTGTTGTAGCTTTGGAACTTAAGAAAAGTAATTTTCAAGTACAGTGAATTTACTATAAAATATCCCTGGTAATCCCGTTTTGAACAGAGTGCTCACTGAAAAGGTCACTTACACATATATCTATTAAGCTCCTCCCACAAAACAGAATCAGCAAACCTTCCTGTCACTTTATGCAATGTCAATAAATACTTCCAAAAAATACCCAGACTTTGCAAAATCTTCCCTCACATCTGTTTCTAGCTATCACTTTATAATTCAGGATACAACTCCCATCCCATTCCAGATACTATTTGAACTTCATATAAAAAGATAAGGCTTCCTCCTGTCTGGCCCTGATATAGTTTATACCAGAGATTAATCAAATGCTATCCTAATTTATATAATGAACAGGACAGATCAGTAAGTTTTGCCAGAGTCAATGATCAGTGTTTTTTGGAAAGTAAGAATAACTAAATCAGGCAATCAGTGGATGCTTCGCCTGATTTTAGCAGGAACAGCTGGAAGGAACACTTTCAAAATCTCATCCATGACCTTCCCCTCTAGTGAGCTTTTGCACCTGCTGACAGATGCTGCTAGCTTGATCTTCCTAAGAGAAACGCTTTAGCAGCCCTCTTCCCTTCCCTCAAATCTACTTTGGTTTCCTACTGTTGATGGTTTCTGGTCCCTCTAGAAGTTACAACCCCAGGCTCCCTCCCATTCAATAGCTGTCACACAATACCTATACTTCTGTTCTCTACTCTTTTTTTTCGTTCACATTCATCTTTCTACAGTTTTCCTGCCTTTATGTCATCCTAAAGACCTTTTCTCCCCATGTTGCTTTCCCATCTTTCAGTGACATGTCACCATCCAAATCTTTGTAAAGCAAGAAACTTACCTTCTATTACTATACTTGAGACCCAGATTCTGTGATTCCTAAACCACGTTTCACATTATTTGCTTCGACAGCATTGCCCCCCACCGAACACCCTTGGTTAGTATTGAACACTGCAGTCGGGGTGACGTGCAACTCCTTGTTACCTTCATTACTTCTTTTCTTTTCCAAAAGTAGAGCTTACAAGCCCTGCCTGCAAACCATGACCCCTTTGTATCAAATTCAACAGACACGGAGCAAAGTGAGCCAGAAAAGATGGTCCTTGTCTCTCTCTATTAAACAGACAGAGTACAAATCCCAGTTTTGGAGCCGGCTCGTTCAGCTTTGCCTCAGGGATATTTGCACCATGGTGTGTCACAGTGCAGCTGTGCCCTAAGTAAACTTTAAAAGACCATTGTACAGACTTGTGACAGGCAGGCATAACAGAGAGGCATAAAACACTTGAAAAGCCTTAATCATCGAGAAAAAGAAGAGTTTGTTAAGGACAATGTTTGAAAGAGAAATAATTTAATCCAAAAAAGGCAAACCTGAGTCAGAACCTCCGGGCAAAATTTCTGTCAGTGGGATAAACCAGCATGGAAATCACCCTCCAAGAACAGCAACAAACCCTCTTGCTTTGGAATTTTAAGGCTCACATAGACTGGGCACAGAGCAGAATCCAGGGAACAACATTAGATGCCATGAAAGGCTTACTCTGCTGCTAAATTCAGAGACAGAGAAATGAGCTGAAAGCTCTGGTGTTACTAAGGTATCTCTTATTCACAGCTCAACTGTCTTTTATGTTTAACATTCATTACAGGATGCTGACCTGGTGTTTTCTTCTGTACTCTGATACGGATTTAAGCTGAAAAACACTGTGAACAAGATTGAATTACTGACAAATACATTAATTGGTTATTTGATATTATCATATTCTATGTTCATCACTGAAGTCATTAAAATGATTTAACTTCCTTCAAAAATGGGAGAGAAGACATAGGCAAATGTGAAATTGCCTCTGAAGTGTACAGAGACATCAGTGACATGGGCATTTGCCTCAGCAGTGCAGCGAGACATGTGGCTGGCACAGGCTCCTGAGCAGCCAAGTCTTCCATAAAGATAAATGCATGACTAATTGCAGTCTTCCTTCTCAGGTGCCATGGCAGCAGGCATTACCCAGACTGAGGTCAAACCATTAGAATAATTAGCCTGAGTCAGTGGTGGGCCAGTGTTTTTCTGCTGTGATGGCTTTACTGGAGTGGAGCTGCATTGTCAAAGCCACCTCCAAAACTGGCCTCTATAAATGCTCCTTCTAAACACAGGCTGAGTCCCAAGGGAGAAAGTAGGGCAAAAAGGAAAGACCAGGAAGTTAAGACAAAGGAGGACTTGGGACACCTCTCCTGATAACCTTTCTGCTTAGCTACGGGAAAGCCACAGGACAGAATAATCCTGCGCCACGGAAGAAGTTAAAAAGGCACAAGCTGCAGCTGCTGCCAAAGTTTTGTTAGGAGAGCTACTGGAGCGAGCAGCTGCAATTTGAGACGAAACTCTTTCCTTCTCCAGTTCTTTTCAGCAATATTTTATGCAATGTTAAATTAAGGTCAGATAAAGGACATATTAGTAGTGTTCTTGCCAGTGAAAACCACAGGTTCACTACTACATTATGTTTATTTACTCACTGTTTGATAAAAAGAGTTTCTCTTTGAAAGCCCATTTGAGGAACCTGTGAAACTGAGAACAATATTTGGACATAGCTCTGAAGAGTTAATGGAAGTTCTCTGTGCTCTGTCTGAAGTCAGGTGGCGTGTTCTTTTCGCATATTAGTTGAATGTATACACTGGGAATATTTTACTTTGTTTTATGTTATTGCAATTTACAAAACTTACACTAATAGCCCAATTTCATGCAATTATCTGAATGCAAAACATTGTTCAGTTGAATTCCCATAGCCTAATCCTACTAGTTCCCTTGGCTGTCTCACTTTGAATTATGAACCAAGGTCTGCACATCAGATGGAATGCTGCTATTGTAAAGCTGGAACCTTTCTTTGGAAGTTGTTTACAGTGGTCTTCTGCCATACGGGCTGTTTTCATTGTCTGCAACTGAAAGCACTTTAAGGAAATCTGATTTTAACATCACAGGCTTGCAATACATATACTTTAGCTAGAGTGGTTTGTTGTGTTTTTGTGGTAATGACCCAGTTGTGTTTGCACCATAATTGTACCTGTAAATGTCTCTTGAGCTGCACATATGGGCAAAATGTGGCTTTATGAATACACAGGGGAAGAAAAGAGGAAGGCCATACAGAGAATTACGTCCTACTTTTCCTTACATATGTAACACAGCTAACACAGTTTTGGAAGGCAAGCAGTGGATGATGTTAACGCTCCATTAATGCCAACATGGTGTTCAAGTCTGAGTATTCAGATATCATAAGGCTGGCTAAGGAATCATACATGTTTGGTTTAGTATTTGCTTTTCTCTATTTGGGGCTTTTACAGTTTGTATCTGCAAGTTTTACTCCATCATCTATTAAAAAAAAAAGTGAGCTTTTTTTTCTTTTTAAGTAAAATCCATTAAAATTTAAAAATTTTAAAAAACTAAATCACGTGACTCCAGGAACTCGGACTTAAAGAAAAATACCAAAGAAGCTGAAACTTATAAGAGTCAGAGACAATGTGCTATGTTCCCCAAATCAAGGTCATGAATTAACCTAGCCAACTGACTTGCCTTTCTGGAAAGAAAACATGCATCTTGAAAAATGTGGATAACGTCATACTGTGGAGTGTACTTCCTTGAAGCTTTGGAAGGTTTGGTTCTGTTCCAGTACATCCCTCTTCTCCTGTTCCACTGAAATACCTATCCTGCATTTCCTCATTTGTGCTTTTACTGTATTTTTGATTGATTACAGACCTTTCGGGTAGGAGGAAACCATTTTTACATCTACTTTGGAGATAACTTGCCTTGCTTGATTCAACCAGGACCAACGTAATAGATCCTTTTTAACTGAAGTTACCTACATGCATTTCTTTGAAACTCAGTCTCTAAACTCCATTCCTTTGTTGCGAATGGAAAGAAATAATATTCATTTCATTATGAGATAGGGCAGACATCAGCCTCTGGCCTTGCCCAGCTCTCTACTTTGTCTATAGAGGAAGGCTTCAATAACCAGGGCTTTTCTTGTAGATTGATAATGTTACATGAAATTAATCTCAACCTTGATGTCACATTTTGGATACCCATAAGTCAAAATAGTAAAATTAAATTCCTTTTTCTTTTTTGCTACCTTAAATATCTTCCATCTTTTTTTTTTGCCCCAAAGGAACAGCTACCTCTCCAGGCAGTGGAATTTCTGTTCCTTATAAAAGCTACACATCTATCTGACATCATTATTCAGGTCTCCAAATGACATTCATCAAAGAAGAGGAATTGGAGACATCATATTTTGGTTATTAAAGGGTGAAAAATAATCGGAAAAAGAGGGGAGGAAAAAAACACCAGTTAGTTTTTAAACAGGAGAGCAATAAAGAGCAAACACACTGTTTTTACCTTTCCATTTCCCATTTTATATGCTACTTATATAATCACACACCCTGATAAACACACATAGATACCCTGTTATTAATTATCTTTAAGGAATACTTCAGATAAGGCAGGACTCTCCCATCTTATTTTGGCTGGCATGGTCTATGCTAGTCCCTTGTCACTGAACCTGCAAACATGGCCATTCTGGCGTTTTACTTACACAGTATTTTATCTGTGAAATTACTGTTAGCCCAGAAGAATGGCTTGGGGAAAACAAATTTCATTTTGTGAAACATGCCAGCCATCCCCATCACAGATGTCAAAGAATAAAAAAATGTATACTGGCTCTCTAAGGATCCTTTCATTTTCTCTGTCTGCTTTGTTAGAGCTGCCACAATCGCTCGCTCCTTGCAGAGCATCAGACAGACACGTGTAACATCTCCACTCACTTGCACAGGGAATCACTCACAAAGCTGGTTTCCTCTCATTAAGCCTCTCTAAGAAGTTACTGATAGCAATGCAGGCCTTGGCAATTATTTAACATTTTGAACAGACAGACATAAGTGGACTGGCTGTCTTGATGCTGCAGCACTTCATTCTCACATGACTGTCTGGAAATTCTGCTGCCCTGGATCTCTGGTTTCTAGTGAATGTGTAGTAATACACAAGCCTCTTCTCAGGAATGCTTTTCACAGGCATGGAACTGTATAGAAGCTTTCCAGCATTTATTTGTTACATGCACTGCTGGCACCAAAGTTTGCATTGGAACTGGCAAGGTAATTAATTACTATTCTGATTTAACCTTCCTCTGTCTTTTGCACCTTTGCAACACCCATTCATAAATATATGTATATATATACATGCAGCCATACATCTATAAATATACAAGCATTTGATGCCCTATTTTTGGAGCAGAAATCAATACTAGCTGCCCATTGCCAAGTGGCTCCCCAGAATGCATGGCCATGAAATTTTGCACTAACAAACACCTGCATGTGGGACATAGAGGAGAAAAAAAGAAAAATGTTCAAATGAGGGCATCTTTCCATTTCCCACTTCCAAAGCACTATATAAACAGAAAATTGGAAGGGATCAAAATCTACATTCTTAGAGCTTCTTGTGTATCACATATTGTATTTCATTATCCATCTTTCAAAAGGCTCCACCTACTCCCTGAGACTAGAAATCTTTTAATAGCATGAAGTTAGTCAATCTTTCTTTCATTAATATTCATATATATGCCCCAGTTCTTACATTTAAATCCACTAATGAAGATTCACTGCTGCTGCAGCTGAACACTGCAGGACGGGGACCCTTTCGTGCTGCACTGTGTAGCACTGAACTACATGGTGGGCAAACAGCACTTACTAAACAGCAGCCACTTCACCTGCTTTCTGCTCCCTTAGCCCTTCTGCTAATTCCTTGGACAGTGCAGTCTCAGTTGAGGGGGGTTATGTTCTCATTGCAGTGATGTGAGAGATAGCAGAGGCTTGTATGTCGCTGTCCTCTGTGTTGAAAAGACATTTTTAATAACCTCTGCCAAGTTATTCAATCTTTTCATCTTTTGCATTATAAAATGTCCCCCATTTTGTGAAAGGGAGACAATAGTGCTTCTCTTCTTCCCAAGGATTTCTTACAACCCTACAGCTTCTGGTTTCCATTTAGCACTAACTCGATCCCTTTATGCAGCACCACACTGTGATGTGTATGTAAACTTAGCCTGGAACAGAGTCTGAAGGCAGAAGAGACCATTATGATCATCTAGGATTTTTCTCAGGGATTCCTGCATGAGGCTCCACAGTTTCAGTTGCCAAGGAAACAATTATCAATCTTTTCCATCCCTTGCCATCCTTATGCCTCCTTTCCATTTTGCTGTTTCTTGCTACAATAAAAAGAATCTTGTCAAATGTTGTAGTCCCCAGCTCTTGCATCCTGACCTCCACCACAAAGAAAGAATAGGAGAGGGTGGCAAGGATCCTTGGCTGGGAGTTCAGCCTGAAGTTTACCTCCTATCCTTGAATTTTGTGCTGCAGGTGGACAGCCCTTTGAAAATGATCCTCTCAGCTGCAGATAGCTTATCAAATGCTCTATTGTTTGACTAACACAAGACATATTATTTTTTAAATTACCCAGCAGTACAATTTAAATTACCACTTGATACATTTGTGGTATCTTTCCTTTCACCACAGCCTTAGCTTCACTACAGCCTCATGCAGAACTGCTTTGGGGAAAAAAAGCACACTTTATTATAACATGCAGCTGAAGAGCAAAAGCAATAACGAGGGAAAAAAAGGAAGATGCAAAAGATGGGAAACTGTGTAGGAGGAAGATAGAAGGCAAAAACTCTGCATCAACTAGAGAATAAATTAGATGAAGTCACAGCCAGAGATAAAATTTTGGAGTCTTAGGAGGTTAAACTTGGGTACCTTCAGGCAAGTTACAGATCTGCATGGTCCCCTAAGGTCTAATGAGTTCCACCTGGATAGTTCATCGCTTCTGACAGTTGCACTGATCTGATGCCTTTAAATACAACTCTGTTCAGGGTGGCGGTGTGAAGGACAGAAGGGTGACTTGCCAATGTAATTTGTAATTCGAGGTATTCCCCTCAAATTCAGTGGAATTATATCAGTGTATTCCGCTCCTCAGTGTGCACAAGAGGGAGGATGAACACAGCAACTGCAGGACGGGAAAGAAAAGCCACATAGTCACAAAAAGCTTATGGGGAAGAGGGCTGCCTTCGGGCACGTTTTGATAATTCACCACTCAGGGTAATTGCCATGCTTTTATATGTAGCCTAACAATAGCTCAGGTAAAGGAAAGCAGACTTACCTTGCAAACCTTTGAAATATCAGATGACCAAAGAAAAGTCAGATACGAAGAAACTGAAACATTCCTCCAAGTACACTTCTAGGGAGAGAGAAACAAAGTAGACCACATTAATGAAAAAATTGCTGCTTATGGTGAGGGAGAGATGCTCCAGCCCTTCCTCTTCTAGACAGTCATTTTTGGAGCTTGCTGAGGGGTTTTTTATTCTGTGTGTGTATGAGTCGTAACAGGAAGATTCTGAGGATGGCCAAGCCATGCATGTATACACAGAAGGTGTTCTCATACAATCACCACCATGGAAACACTGAGCACATGTCCAGTAGATCTGGCACCAGAGCCATTGTGCCTCTTCTGGGACTTTCACCGGCTTATGCCTCAGGACAGAGCTGTGCCGTTGCTTACTGTAAGCCTGGGAAATCTGGATTTTTTGGCCATTTGGGTCCATTTGTTTAAGGCATTGCACTTAAATGTAGCCCAGAAAGATGCACCATACTAAAATCCCTGAAATCTTTTCCTGCTGAAATCACTTGCTGATGGTTTGGGGGGGGGTTGTAACAGAAGTAGTAAGATCTGTGTGTGAAAAAAATGATGGAGAAGACAAGTTATTTTTATGAATGTCAACAATATCTTAGTTTTCTTGTTGGCTATTTTCCTGTCAAGCTGTACAAGAATGTTAGGGGGAAGCAAATAGGAAGAAAACAGCAACAATGTACCAATACAGTTTCAAATATCACAGTGCTGTTAAGAGTAGTATATCGAAAAATATCTACCCACATACCTTCAGGCAGGCGAGTGTTAATTTCTCCTGAGTCCAGGGAGAATAAAGAAGACATTGAGCTGCTGAAAACCTCAGCTAGACAAAGGGAATGGATGAACAGCAGTGTTGAGATGAGTCAGAAAATGCCAGTCTTTAAGAAAGAGTTGGGTTTGGCACTTGACCTCGAACAGGTGTGTTTATGCTCTGTGGAAACTGTTGAAACTAACGTGTTTTCTGGTAAGACTTATGTACAAATGCTCTCTCTTTGTTTCATCTCATGTTTCATCTTCTGATTTCCTTTGGCTGAATAAACATATTTTCTCTAAAAAGAAGATATTCTTGAGACCCTGAATCAGCTGCTGGCCCCAAGTGTGTGGGGTCAGTGCAGCGCAAAGCAGGCACTGCTGGCTTCTCTATTCACATGTTGAGTGCCGTATTCAACTACCCTGGAGGGAGCTATGTGGAGGGAAAAAACCATCCCTGGCTGGCAGTGACAGGACATGACTTAGCATGCCAGCTGCCTCACAAGCCTGTGTTTCCTCCCCTAGGCAGCAGTACACAAGTGTGAGAGCTCATTATTCTCATACAAGAGAAGCAACTCCATAACAACAAAACAAAGCAAGCAAACAAAACAAAAGAAAATAAAAACCAAGACCCCCCCCCACCCCCCC
>VZTI01000537.1:1864442-1927186 GCA_013397865.1 Struthidea cinerea | reverse complement strand
GAAGGAAGGAAGGAAGGAAGGAAGGAAGGAAGGAAGGAAGGAAAAATAATCCCTGGCTGTCAGAAGTACACACAAGTATTTACAAGGTTTGTGTGAATCTGCACACAGTTCCCCTCACAGCAAAAGAGTTAAGAACAGAGATGTCACAATATTTATCAGTGCAGTAAAAAATATCATTTTTGGAAAAAAATATACCTTTAGTATTGCCTTTCTTAGGTTAACTATGATAAGCAAAAGATTAAAAACAAAAACTTTATCTTCAAACACACATGAATAGTCTGTTATAGCAGCACTGCTAAAACTGGAAGGACAAAGCTAACCCGTAAATGAGAAACAGGAGTTTCAAACCACAAATGCCGAACGCAAAGCCTCCTAGTATGCTTCCTAAGACTTCTGAAGAACCAAGCCAATCTACCATTCAAATTTCACTCTCAACACACCCAAATGCTCTCAAACCATGTCTTCCCACTGAAAGCATTTGACACATGCAGAGCTCAGCTCAGTTTACCTCCAGACCAGTTGTCACACCTCCACCTGCATCAGCAGCTCCTCACAGGTTACCACCATCTCTGGGGTCCCTCACAGCGATCACGTTTGTCACAGGGGACAAGGACCCCTTGAGCGCAGAGCCCTCGTGAGCAGGGCTCCTCTGCACACTGCCAGGCCTTCCTTCCAGGGGCCACACCTGCCGTGGGTCTCGCTGTGTGCCTGGGGTGCCTGGTGAGCATGGTGGCATCACGGCAATATTCACACAGGTAGTGGTGAGGAAGATGGACCACAGGGATGGAGACCAGCCTGGAAAGCCTCTTACCCAGTGCAGCACTCCAGCAAGGAGTCTACGCACAGCCACTGACAACAGGACTGGAACCATCTCTTCGAGCATCTCACTCAACATCTGCAACCCAGGGTGAAACTGTCACCATCATCAGAGGCAGCTTTGCTGGAGTACGGCAATGGGGGAACCTCAGCAGCAGAGAACCATCTTCTCCTCCCTGTGTCTGGAGGGAGAAAAATGATTTGTAGGCACAGAAGTGGGCCTTGAGAAGTAAGCTGGGGATTCCAGGTACTTTGAACACAGGTCCTTCTCACAGGAGCACCAGAAGGGTGATGTAGATGAGTGCCCAGGACCACAGATCAACTGCTTTGAAGCTTACACAGCAAATGGGACCACGGCAGGGAGAGGTATGTCAACAGGAAGAGGGGAAACATTCCCTTCCCACATTTTTCCCATCTGTATTGCCTACCCATGGCAGACCTTGCATACAGGTATCCAGGATTTGGCCCATAAGTAGCACTGCAGATCTCTAATGATTGCAAAGCCATGGAAGAACACAAGTCTACGTCCAACACCCTTGCCCAGTTGTGCCTGGCCTGACCATGGCATCACTGTTTGGGATATCAGGAAAAAGTTTTTCACCCTGAGGGTGGTTCGGCACTGGAACAGGCTTCCCAGGGAAGTGGTCACAGCACCAGCCTGACAGAGTTCCAGAAGCATTTGGACAATGCTCTCAGGCACATGGTGTCATTCTTGGGGTGCCCTGTGCAGGGCCAGGAGTTGGACTTGATCTTGATAGGTCCCTTCCACCTCAGCATATTCTCTGATTTTGCAAACCCACAGAACAAACCCAGTGTTCTAAATCCAGAGGAAACACTACAGAAGCATGCAGAGCATCCAGAAGCTTATCCCCACTACACAGCTCACCATTTGCACACTGCAATGTCACCACTAAAACACTTAAATCAATGTGAACAATAATGAGAGAAGAAAAAAGTTCTTGACATCCCCTACAGTTTAGGATAGCAGCAATATTTAGTGTGAATTTCTCTGCTCATCAAGCTAGCTACTCGAAACGATGTCAGAAACTTGTGAGAGAGAGAGAAAAAGAAAGAAGTGAATATCCACGGTGTATCCTCATTGCCTGGTGCTCATGACTCGTGGCTTCATTTAATTTCTGGAGTAGATGGGAGTCTCTCTCTTTCTCTCTTTTTTTTTTTTTAAAAAGTATCTTTGGTTAAAGAAAAAACCAGGTTTATTGCCCTTCAAATTTGCTAATGGAATTGCCTTCAAACCAAATTACAAGACACAATCCCTTGAATGTATAAAAAAAGGAAAAATGTCACAGTCAAAAGTGTCCCTTTCTTGGAATGTTTTACATATTACAGCAAAACTACTAGAGAAAGAGAGAGAATCAGAGACCTGCCCAAACCCAATTTGTTTGGTACATGCAGGTAAAACCTGCCAAGGAAGATGCAATTGCATTTGCTCTCTCAAATGACTGGATTTGACCACTCTACAGTGGGATGTGCTTCCATTTGTGTGTTCCAGTCTGCTCATGTTAGTGGTTCTCTACCCTCCCTCCTGCATTCTGACCTCACAGCAGGCAACAGAACATCCACCTCTGAGGAGAGACAATGTCTGTGCTCCCTTCTGCTTCCTGCGCAAGCAGAATACAAGAGGACATGATGGAGAAAAGGACCACTTTTTCACTCTGCCAGCCATAAGCCACCCATAAAACATCCAGTATCTAAACATTCTCCTACCCCCTCAAGTTTCCACGCCATTTACTCCACGCACAAAAGGAACACCAACTGAACCAAACCATGCCAATCCCATCTCCTCTCCAAAGGACTCTGCAAGCAAAACCAGCTGGCTATTATTATGTGTGTGGTACTGACAGCATGCAAAGCTATTACTTCCTCTGCTGAAATGACTGTTTCCCCTGTGACCAACCACACCTTCATCCATACAATTCCTTTATACAGGTGTGAGGGAGGAGGTGTTGCTCAGCTCCCTTATACCCACCAGAAAACACAGCTCTCACAGAGTATTGCACCATCAAAGCAATTTGATGGCTGTGCTGTGCATCTCTTGCAATCAGCATCCCATCACCATGATCGTCTGGCAGACCAGCAATTCCACACTAGACAATGTGAAAGGTGGCTCCTCTGACATGCACTGCAACCCTTCTCTCTGCCAGCCTGTGCTGTTGTAACAGTTCCACTGCCAAACCCCCAAAATCAGATCTGAGCCCACGTGGGGAAGCAGGCCAGATGGGTACACAGGGAAAATGCAATTAATACAAATAAAACATTACTGTGATTGAGACTGCAACCTTCCACACTTTGCTAATTTTAGGCCAGAGGAGCACATAAACAAGTATTTAACTTGAAGTTCTTCAGTAAAGCACTCAAGTGCATGATTAACTTTTAGTCTCTGCTGAAGTCCTATAATTTTTCACTGGAATTTAAATTCAGTCACTGCCTCCCTCTATTCTACAAGAGCAGGTGATGCAAATGAAACCATAAATATCTAAACTGTAGCAACCAGAATAGCTTAACAAAATTCCACAAAAAATAATTATAAAAGAAGGGAAAATCTACATCAGGAACAAACAAAGAAAAAAAAATCAAACCAAGCATCCTGGCCTGTGGACACCTAATTAGTCTTCAGTGAGAGTGGAAAAGCAAGTGAGGAGCACTGCCCTATCTGCAGCCATGCTTTACCCAAATAATGCCATCTGTGTGTGTCAGTGTGCTTTATCCAGTGATGGGACTGAGAGCCACCCTGGCGGCTCTGCCGCGGCTCCTTCGATAGCCCTGTTTCCGAAGAGCCATCCGTGTCCTCCTTTAGGAAAACCAAACCCTTAGCATGTAGTGTGGCCTTGTGTTCCTTGCAAGGGGTCAATGATCATGGCCTGGAGCACAAATAAGTTCTAATCTTATATAAATGTCCTTTCAAACTAAATGATGGTGAGCTGGACCCTGGGGCACCAAGGTCCTTACCTGCCTTTGATCCAGCTCTCCTGACAGATCATTACGTTAGCTGCTGTCAGGTGTTGGCCTCTGAAGGAATGTTTCTGGACTTATTCTGAAATGCAGATTTGACCCAGAGGATAACTCCTGTTCCTCAAGGCTGTAACCACTCTCACTGAGCAGTCCCACTCCCCCAGTTAGTGGCAGAGTTTTCATCATTGGAATAATCTTATTTCTCCTTCCTCCTGCAGTTCTCACAATCACAGTAACCCTTCCAATGCCACTGATGAAGAGAAATAAAATTAACAACAATAACAACAATAAGAGAAAAAAAACCCACAAAGTTTAAGGAATGCGTGTGCAATTAAAACCCAGAGTAAAATATAATAATAATAAAATAATAATCATAATCATAACAACCATACAATAAAATAACATTATCGTTCCTTTTCATGACATAAGCAGCATGACGCTCTCGCTCCCGAACTGGTGAGAGAGGAGAGGAATGCAAGAGAGAGAGCAGGGCTTTATTTTCCTGCCTCAGACGAAAGGGGACATGTCTGTCCAAAGGAAGAGCAGGGGTAAGGTGCATAGGCTGCTGGGGGATTGCATCCTCATCTACAGTATATTGAGCTGGAATGAAGGACAGGCAGGAGAAGAAAACTGTGCAAGAGTAGCCCAGGAACCAGAGCTGGCAACCAGGAAGGTTATTTGGTGGTTTGCCAGAAGACAATAGCCTTGTTGAACAGCCTATGCACAGCAGGATCCCTTCGTCTTCCAGGCCAGCCAAGCACTTGCCGCAAGACAATAAATTTGTGCTTGTCTTTCTGTCAGCTTTTCCAACCTGAGAGAGCCTTCTTCCTCACTGCCACTCAGGGAACCCATCCCTCGCTACCCTGCCAACAAACCTGCCATTTTCCAGCATCTTGCAAAACACCTGACTACTTCATGCTCTAGTTACAAGGAAATGTAGAGAGGAACGGAGCAGCCCCATAGACTTCAGCTTTCGTGGAAACATTCTACCAAAACTCCTTTCTCTCCTTCCTCCTCGGGACATCCACAGGCATGATGGTACTGATGCACAAGTGCAAGTGCCATTACCAGGGAAACTCCCCTCTGAACCAAACCCATGATAGGAAAGGCTCTCTTTAGAAACTGTTGGAAAACAAGACGACCATGTAGCATTCCTTGGTGTGGAGGACCAACGTGCTCTCCAGTTCCAGGGTCACTCTGCCACTGCGGGCAGTTTTTCGGGGTGTAGGTGAGAAGAGAGGAGGGGAGGCACACAGTGTCACAGCTATGTTAGAGTGGGTAAGGCTCTATGTATTATAATACTCTTTTCACTTAAGAAACCTGAGATTGACTCTCTCAACTGGATTTTCTCATGCTTGCTTTGGGACTCCAGCCCTTTCCTGACCCTTTCTCATCAACAGACACAGTGAGAGATGTTGGCAACAACTAGTGTTTCCCCTTTCAAAGACTAAATTTTTGTTCCCATTTCAGACACATGACCAGGACAACCTGATGATGAGGGTGGACAGTGTCCTCCCACTCCATCGAGAACATCAGCGAACAGCAGAATGAGAATTCAGTTTCCAGGGAGGAAACCTGCTATTTCAACAGGACAGAAACAGACCAGTCCCTGAATGAGTCCCCAGACCCTCTGGGTCCTCACAGCTGACCTGGTTGCTTCCAGCCCATCCAGTGCTCGACAAAACACCCAGTTATATGCACTTCTGACCCCAACGAGCCTCCCCAACACCTCGCCAAGTGAGCTACGATTGACGACGTGGGAAAAAAACCCAACACCACCAGCAGGAGAAAATCGGCAGTAACAACCCAAAAAAAAAAAAAAAAAAAAAAAAAAAAAAAAAAAAAAAAAAAAAAAAAAAAAAAAAAAAAAAAAAAAGAAGAAGAAAAAGAAAGAAAAAGAGCTGAGAGTAAATTCCAACTAGCCTCAGTCAGTTTCTAGGAGTACCAGTGGAAGTAAACCCTTAAACCGCGTCTGTAGTTCGGTAAGGCACTACGAGGGAATGATGTAAAACTAAGACTGTGACAGTTGTAATGGCTGTGCCGAGGAACACACCACAGAGAGAAGGCAGCATCTGCACGCACACACACACACACACACCTGGACAATCACATTGTTACATGCCTATGTTATATCACTTTTCTTTGTGCAATCACATTGAGGAATAGTCTATTGGTATCGTTGAAGTTCAACACAAAAGAGTAAAAAGGGGTATGACCTGTATAGTGCTACATTCTACCGGGGCTGGGGACAGGGGGTTTGGGGGCACCTAAAATGTCTCCTCCTATACTAAAATGGCTAGGGATTGAAAAGGAACACTTCCGAAAAAAGAACCCAAAAAAAAAAAAAAAAAAAAAAAAAAAGCAACTGAAATCCAACATACATTATTAGAGATCTTGTTTAGGAATAGCATTTCTTAGGGATTTATCCAGTGTGTTCAAGAAGAGGGAGAAACACCCCCACTGCTTCTGCTCTCAACCAGTGCTGCATGGCCTGTTTTGCCCAGGTGTGTTTAAGTTTAGCAGTGTTCGGTCCAAATTTAGAGCACTGGGAAAACATTTTGTCCTCCACCCTCAGCCTCCCTTACCCACTTTCTTTTACCATTAAAAATCCCCCCAAACCTATGCATACTTTGGGATACAAAAACTGCTGTATAAACCCTTTGAAATGCTGGATAAATCCCTAGTCCATATACCTACAGGATTAAAAACCTAATGGATTTCATTTTAGGTGTTCTGGACAACAAATTTCTAAATGTAGCTCACTATTGGATGAAAATAACCTTTAAAAGTCTGTTGGTGAAGTTCTTCAAAAGACAGGACCCACTGGAGGGTCCTTCTGCTTCTCTCTTTCTCTCTAGTTTGGTGCAGAATGGTTGGTTTTTTGTGGTTTATTTTTTTTTCTGTTATTTTTTTCCATTTTCTTTTTTTTTTTTTAAATAAAAATGGTAGAATTGGTTTTCCCCCTTCTTTCCTCTTTTTCTTTTCTTCCTTAAAGTCTCCTTCGTTCAAGTTTCACATGAGCCTCCCATTGCATTGTTAGTTTGTCATGTTCTTCAATACAAAAGCGGCTGCCTCACTCCCCCCGGGATGGGTGCGTCTCTCGCTCTTTATTCCAGTGTTTAGATGTAAGGATACTGGTTGACCTTGGTGGGGCTCAGTGGGTATCCAGTGTAGACTGTGGAGGCTGGAGAAGCACTGATATAGGTCTGATGGGCAAACTGAGCCTGGTACTGACTCGGGTGGATGGTGGGCGAGGGCAGGACGCGCGGGCCCATGCTGACGGGGACCTGGTGGACGATGCTGGCGGGGGAGGTGGTGTGCTGCACCGCGTGCCGGGCGGAGCCTTGCGAGGCCACCAGGTGCGCGACGGTGCCCGTGGAGCCCAGGGCGGCGGGGGCAGTGTATGTGTACAGGTGGGGCTGGGTGGGCAGGTGAGCAGCGGCAGCCGCGGCCAGGTGGGGATGAACTGTACCGTGGCTGGGGCTATTGTGCGGGAAAGAGTACGGGGCCTGAGCTATCGTTGGAGTGATGTAGGCTTGCTGTCTCCGGTGACTCCCTGTGCGGTCAGTCGAGATGTGCTGCTGGGCCTGGATAAAGACAGCAACAGTGATAGGCAGTTACAAGATAAGAGATGGCTCTTTACCTTCTCAGTAGTGCCTGGGAGCCTCCCTGCAACACCAAGGAAAGTCTCCTGAGCTCCTCCCGACACCCTCAGCATCACCAGTCTTCCCTTGGAAATGAGTGACAGCAGTGGGTCCCTCACAAGCCTAGGAAGACCCTGTAGTTTCATACATTGACCAAAATGACCCCCAGAAGGTCAACAAGTTCCCCAGTTTGAGCTACAACCTGCTGACACAGCTACCAAAAGACACAAACTTGCGTGTCCGGCTTCCAAGAACATCTTCCACAAGTCCAGTTGCTCAGGCAAAACATGTTTTTTGTTAGTGAACGCTCTGATGACAAATTGTGGTGCACAGATAGCTCAGGGGAATGAAATTGCCTAACTATGCCTGGAACAGGCAATTTATTTTTGCTCAGTTTGGGTATTTGCAGTTAATAATTTCCTTGGTTAGTAAAAATAACCACGTTATTTTTTGAAGAGAAAACCCTCAGCTTGATTAGATCCTGCAGGTGCCTGGTGCCCTCGTTGTCATCAACTAAAATTACTTGAGCACAGGCAACTTCTAGCAGTGGGATGGGACCAATGTACTTTTTTTCCCAGGGATTTTCTAAGTTGTTTTCTAGCATTGCACAAAAATGTAAGGAGTTTTCCAAGCCATTTGTAGTCAGAGAATTAAATTATCAATAAAGTAGGAATTAGAAAACAAGAAGGAAAAAGCTTCATGCTGTTTCCTTCTATTCTTCCAAACCTTTTCATCCTCTTTGTAAGCACCCTCTGTGCTGCTATTGTGGTCTGAAATACAGTAGCCACACTCCTCCCCAACTCTTGCAAAGAGCATCTTGCCCACTTCCTCCATTTTCACACACTTATTTCAAATTTGTTCACATTTTTAAATTTCCTCTGCATATTGAGGGAGAAGAGACATTCTTCTCCACCAAGTTATTTTTCTTTTTAAAAAACAGTTCTGCTTATATCCAGCTCTGGATGCACACCAGCACTGTCCTCTGGGCTCTCCAGACTTTCTTCTCTTGAAACACTGGTAACTGAGCTGTAACTTCCCTACTCCTGTCAACTCGCCTCAGGGAAGAGAGAGGCCTCAGGTGCAGGATGTGAAAAGGGCATTATTTCCTGCAGCTCCTGGGGAGCTCCCTGGAAGTTCTGATCACAGATTGTGAAATGTCTCAAGATCTGCATGCTGCCAAGAAATGGGATTTGTCCAGATCTCAGCCCAGCTTTATCACAGGATGGATCAAACTCATTACATGAGGTCACATATATGCACAGAGGCTCTGCTTTGCCTCGTCCCACCTGATGGGGACTTCTCTCCCAGTCCCACTGCCAGGCTCATGCACTTCCTTCAGCTGGAAGATATTCTCCCCATGGTTACTTACAGCACAGAGAATTCAGTCCTTCCTACATGCTCCTGCTCCACTCCTTTGTGGCTGAGCCGCTGCACTTTCCCTCTCACATTATTCCCACTCACACTGTTAGACCATCAGACTTCAGAACACACAGGAAGAGTACCCCCAGCTCACTCAGAGGTGTGAGCTGCACTACCTCTCTGCCTGAGCTGGAAGATCAGGGTCTGCAGTCAAGTAGAAACAAGTTGATCAAACTCAACACAGGGTCCAACTATCACTAGACTGGAACAGGACAGCCCATGATGGAGGAGTGGTAGGTGATAGCTGGATGATGCACCACCAAAATCAGTCTCAGTTGACTTACCTGACTTAGATTAAGAGGCTGCTGCTGCTGGAAATGTGCTCCTGGTCGCTGCTGCCTATAGGCAACGGCTCCAGACGAGCTCCCTGAAGAGTGACCGCTGGTGGAGGTCACGGTGCTGGAGGACTTGGACTTGTAGGAGGATGAGTGGTGACTGGTGGTGACTGTGCCAGGAAAGGAAACACATTTGTAGCTTACATGACATTCTTTAATTGCTCACCCTACCTTTTCCTCACCGAGTCTCCTCCAGAGTGGCTTTTGGGAGGAGACATACAACAGAAGCAGGTTAAGAAAACTCTTTCTCTCAATTAACAGAATACCTCAGCAGGGCTTGATATACACGACCAGCCTGTTATCCTAGAGGCAGACAAACAGACCTGATTAATTGCACCCAAAGCAGGTCTGGAGCAGGCTTTATAGATCCTTCAGAACCATGAGACAATGTTCTGCCAGCAGAACTGTACAGTGCAGGTACAAATCCCAAGGAGAGGAAGGAAAGTATGGTGTGCACAGCCTGAAAAAGCCCTGGCTTGCCTAACGCCAGGTGAGTGGGAAGGGAGGGAGAAGGAGCTGGTGGGGAGCTCATCCTTCGAGCCTTTGTGTTCACCAGCAGCACGTCCAAAGCAAGGACTGCCAAGTAGCTCAAAGCCAACTGCTTCGGGCCAGACTTCCACCATAAAGCCCTTTTCAACACATCGTACTATCTAGCATTGCAGAGGTTCTGGATGAGCAAACCTCATCAGTCCACAATGAAGATCCTGGGGAAACGTTCCTCCCAGAAACGTCAACAAGTTTGGATGAAAATTCACATGTGTTTTCAATCTCTTACCCGTTTTAAAGTAAGCCTATAGAAAGGCAAGGCAGCAAAGGTTCACACTTGCATTTGGGTGCCTTTCATGTCAAACGTTGAGCTAAAGGCTGCATTCTGTTCCTGGGTTTGTACAGAACTAACTGGGACCGACACCTGCCCCATGACTCCTGAGTGAACCACGGCACATAATTAATGCAATATGGCTACCAAGAACAGACGTGTCACTGAGAGAAGTGCAGGAGCACAGCTTCTTTAGAAAACAAACCAACCAACCAAACAAAATGAAACTGAACAATGAGATTCTTCCAAGATAAATCATTTATTTCTTACTAATTTTCTTGACGGAAGAGGTGCAATTTACCTGGTGCCAGGCTATCGCACTCTACCAACACCTCACTGGCCTGGGTTTTCAGTGGTGGCACGATGATCGTTCGGGGGTTCCCACTGCAGTGAGTCTCTGGAACCCCTTTGGTGTCGTAGCTGTTCCCATTATTCTGCCCTGTGCGATGTTGCACGGCGTAAGGGCTGTTGTTGCTGGAGGAATCGGAGTAGGGGGAGTCATGCACGGTGACACAGCTGATGACATTCTTCCTTTGCTTGGACAAGGTGCTGCAACACAAGCAGACAAGTGGAAAGAGTGAACGGACAATGATCAACTCGACACCATTAGAAGGCTCTGCCCGCGGCAGACGAGCTCCGTAAGGGCAAAGCATGGCCTTCAGTCCTCCGCCGGAGAGAGGCTGCTTAAGCCAAATCCCGGGCTTCAAAACTCCGTCGTTACTATTCCAGGAAAGCCTTCATGGAGGTCAAGGAGTGAGTAAGACATTGTGGATAGATCTTATATTCACACTGCTTAGAATAGCACTGAACCAGACTGCCAGATTTATTTTCAGACTGCTTTTTATGTATGGGTGCAGTAGAAGCCCAGCAGTTATACTATGCTTTGTTGCAAGTCTCACCACCCACACAAGAACGTGGCGGTTTCTCCCAGCCTTTCAGCGATGATTTAATAATAGATGCTATGACTTTTCATGCTTAAATTCCATGAATCTACAAAACACACACCATTCTATTTACTAATATGGTACAATGGACATATACTCTCAAGAAGCATTTGAAAATGAGGAACAAATTACAAAGAAATGAGCAAGGTATGCAATGCTTTTGATTTTCTTTTCTTTCTCTGAACAGGCTCTGGGTCTCCTGACTCCAGCGTAGATTACCAAGGTCCTGCTGCAACTAATCTATGACATCAAAAAAGTGATTAAAAAGGAACATCAACACTTCCAAGATTACTGCTGGAAGTTCATTAGACTAGACTGCATGAGTACGATTGGGATTTGCTCTGCTATTGTGTCTAATTATTCCTCATGGTTTCTCCTTCCTGTTATGAGCTTGTTTAGGGAGAAAAAGAGAGAGTGAGAAAGAGGAGGGAGGAAGGGGGATGGTGAAGATTTGCTTAAATGGCTCACATCCTTGACAGTGCACAGACCTTGACTACAGAAAATAGCTGTTATGTTTCACTGATTGCATTATGTTGTTATGGCAACTGAAGTTTTTAAAATGATGAAAAGAAATGGATAGCACATAAAAAGCTAAGTAATTAGGCTTAATGGTGGAAACAGCCCCAACAGGAACAGAAATGCCATGGAGAAAAAGGAATCTTAACTTCATGAGTGTGCACTTTAGACAGAGAGATCTCTTTCCCATGGAGTGTCCTCTCTGTTCTCTCAGTCTGGCTAGTCCAGTCCAGGGAACAGCTGATTAATCTGGTCTTAAGTCTGTGATAGAGCTGTTTTTTCCCTGGTCTCAGCATTGCTTCTTGCCCAAAGAAAGGTGGAGCAGACACAGAACAGTTCCCTTCCAAGGACATTGTTTGCCTTATTTATTTTTCACAGTCCTAAACGAGCACTGGTGGGTTCCCTTCAACTTGTCCATCCCAAAGTCTCTCTGCCAGCATTCACAAACTGCAACTCACCACCCATCAGGGTTGAAAACCTATTTTCTTTTCCCTTTAAAGAACAGCTTTGGGTGCTGCATTCACAAACAAGTTCCCATCACACAGACTTTCCCTGGGCTATCATCACAGGATCCTGGTGTGCCCCAAGGAGGACAAAAGACCATGTTGTTCTACTCACAGTGAAAAACACGTCTTGAGAGGCCCCTGCCATCCTAAAAGATTGTCACTTGAAACAGGGCACGTGATAGAGAAGGAGAGGGAGCTATTGCACAGCAGTTGGAAAGCAATCCTTCCAGGGGCAGGGATGGATCAAAAAGGAAAATGTACAACAGCAAACCTGCTGGAATCCTGGGTTTTAGGTATGGAATATAGCAGTATATATATATAAATATATATATATTAAAAAAAATACATATATATAAAAAAAAAAAATATATATATATACACACACACTACTATATATATACACTACTATATTCCATACCTAAAACCCAGGATTCCAACACAAACCCTCATATTCTGGCTTTTCACAAGGAGCTGGAGAGCACTGGATTAGAAATGGAAAGAGCAGCAGCGTATCTTAGATGGACAATGACTGTGTGTGAAGAAAGATGTAGCAGTTTGGATATGCTGCTATGAAAGAAGAATATTAAGCCAATAAAAATGACTAATATTGCATCAAGATTCCCCTCTCCATCAGTAGAAAGGCCTGTAATCACACATTTATGAGTATCCATGCTGCTTGCCCTTTGCAGCTACCCTTGGCTGCCAGTTGGGAAGAGAGATATATTCTTTATCTCTGACAGTTATTACATTTTATAAAGAAAAATCAAGTCACTAAAGAGTTTTCTGACAACTGATAAGGTCTAACTGTTCTTTTACAGTCCCTTCCTGATCTAAGTGGCTGAGCTGCTGAACTGGAAATACTTGCTCTCAGCTGACAATTGACATGAGAAGGTTGAGCTGTAGAACTGGAAGGGTAATTTTCTGTGTTATCTGTGCTATTTATTGTTTTAGTATGGGCATATTTTTCACCAGTTTGATTGAGGGCTTGTCAAAGCAGGGACCCTGGGAAGTCTTCTCCTTCAGAGTGTTAAAGCTCCTTGGTTACAATAAAAAAATTCAAGTATAACTGTTTGGTTAAATAAATAAGTGACCCCAAACCCAAGCCTTTCCAGAGAAAGCTACCATATCAGGGTAGTAACTCATTTAATGGATGGGAATCTGAAAGGGACCAGAGCTACGGTCCTGCCAGGCCTTATGCAAGTGCTCAGCACTGCTAATATGTGTCATCTCCCAAAGTCAACTGGACTATTCCCGTAACAGAGCTAAAGCCCATGGGTAAATATTTGCAGGATTAGGGCCCAAGTGATCAGCCTCCCGATTCAGCAGGCTGCATCATTTCAAGCACACAAGGAGTCCCACAGAAAACAGCTGGATTTCTGTCTCTAGGAAAGGTAACAACTATGGTTAATGCTACAGCAGGCAGAGAAGTCAGTTTGGTCTAATCACACATGCCAAGAGCTTGGCACCTGCTGTACCAGAGCCTGCTCCAGAGATTAAGGGTGGGAATTTCAAAAACATCAAAGGCCCAACTCATGCTGAAAATCAGTTGATTCAGAGGTTTAAAGATACACTTTAATCCAAAATGGAGGCTTTTGAAAACTCAGCCCAGCAGTTAGCATTCCCCCTACTCAGAGTCTTCTTGCTAGCCAGCAGCTTTCCACTTTCCAGCTCCCTCTAAGGACTCACTCAGCTGCTCTTCCCACCTCGCAGTAACCCAGGAGTTATCTGCATGAGGCCCAGGCTGATGGATCACCTTTCCTGCTCACAAACTATCAGGACTGAGAGCTTTTACCTGTTGACACAGCACTTGCGTACTCAGCAAGCTTACTATATTCCTATAACTCAGCCACAGCTTTTGGGGATGTTTGTGCTTACACAGAAAAATACTATTAAAAGTCTTGCCCCCTTCCTATTAAGCTCTCTCCAAGCCTGGTAATTGCTTTCCCTCCTGCATGCACAGAAGCAGCAGCAAACGTGATTTAGTAGTTTGGGGAGTCGGTCTGTGTTCCTGGTCAGCTCGTGTGCCTGCCTGCATTATGTGGGGAGGTGCATTTTAATTCTCCAGAGGAGGGAGGGGGGAAGATTGGTGAAGTGGCAGTGAATCCATCTACACAAAATGAAAAGCACTGAGCCAGGAAGGCTTTTTAACTCTTACTGGCAGGGTTTGTGTCCTCCTTTTCAGAACAGCAGATAAAATAAGCATTGCTTTGTACATTTATTATTAGTTTGTGAGTAGTGTCCCATTCCCACCTGGTCCTAAAGAGCTTATCCTCAAACTTGGACCCAAAACAGTTCATGTCTGTCCATTGTGCAGACACAGAGCACGACCATGCCTTTAAGTAGAAGCAGGTCTTGGAGATGGCTCTCTAACGTAACTCACCTAACCCTTGTGAGTGCACAGCAGAGATGGATGTGGGTCCCTATTCCCTCCAGCAAGAAGAAGTCTGATAGAGGAAAGGGAAGGAAGGCAGCCTGTGCCACAGGCACCCTGCAAGAAACTAAGGTGGTCATCTGAGATACTGTTAATGGCAAGGTGCTGAAGGTAGATGTTGAGAACAAAAAGTGAGAGGAAATTAAGGAAAAGAAGATGCTGAACTAGGTGTTAAAACAATGCTGAATCCACCTCAATAGCCAAGGACAGGGAGACAACAACTCCTGTAACAATGCAACTTGAGATGATTTTTACTTGCTGAAGGCCCAGCCCAAAAGCTTGGTATGTGGCAGCGTTGCAGGAACAGATCTTTTTCTCCCTGAATACCTCGAGTTACAGCAGAATCACAGAAAAACCAAACGGTGTCTAGTGGGAGCAATTCTTCACTGTGTGGTTCACTCCAAGAACTACAAAACCTTTCAGTGCTGCTGACGCTGTAGCAACAGAGTCTTTTAGCTCTCAAGGTCACCAGCTTGGCCTTCCAGTCTGGAGGATGAAGGCAGCCATCGCACAACTGTGCTTTTGAACTGGTGTGCATATACACCAGGGCATGTTAGCTTTACCTCACGTTGCAAAAACTCTGTTCCAGGTCTCTGAAAACTTAATAACATGCAACCCTTTTAGGTTGCTGCTTCGGAATAATCCACCTATTCTAGGAAAGCATGGAGTCAGCCAACAAAAACTCACAACTGCAATCGCTCTCCTCATGTTGAAATCTTATGCCAGTGCTGGGAACGTGCCCCCTCTCTTCAGCTCAACCTCCATCCTGACCTGTTAATCTGCTCTCATCGTCTTTGTGAATTTGTGATGGTAAGAAATATTTATCAAGTACTACACTGAGGCCATTTTATTAGGCTATACAGCATGTGTCATTGCTATTTAAGTCATATAAACTGAATTGCTTAGCAGGTTGTAAAGGTCCTGCTGCTGAAGGTCTGCTGACAGAGCTACTGTCTATCTCTGTAATTTTAAGTATTAGCTGCATGTCGGTGTCTTCTGGAGATGGAAGGCAGCAATCTTTTTACCAAATGACTGTGGTTAGTCAGTGTATTGCTATGCAGAGTCAGTGCATTACTATGCACAGCAGAACACAGCCACAACAGGCTAGATGTCAAAAGAGAATTACAAATGGTGTTTTGCCCCTCACATGTGCACATCAGCAAGTTGACAAAAATACCTGGTTTGTGCCTGCCAGCAATTTCTGTGTGTAAGGCTTCTGAAGGGGGCTCACCACCAGTGCACCACATGAACAAGGTGACTAACAACCCACACCAGCTTACACTCGGTTATAGAGGTGAGACTCGCACAGAGACTACACCACAGAGCTTCCCATCTTAAGAAGGAGGGGAAAACCCCACAACCCTGCAAGGATTTTGTGCCAGTGAATATGGTCAATGAGGCAATTCCTCAGCATGCCGGCACAACAGCAGTGGTCAGTCTGCCTTGCCCAGAAAAACGGTGATAAATGTCAGGATCCCATGGAAAACCAAGCTGGAGAGATGTTACCTATGACACCAGCACAGGCAGTGGGGAACTGAGGGGCTCTCCTGCCTCTTTGGAAGCATCCCCAAAACCACCCAGCTGAAGGCCACCATTGTATTGTTTCAAGGAGAGTCATGTATTCCTTGGCTGCTGCACTCATTGCTTGGGAGAGGAAGTCATCTAGGCATGTTGTAACAGTCATGTCCACTGCCCTTCCTTGCACCCCTTCCTCCTGCCATGCTCTGCAATGCATGGATGAAGAAATATCCCTCACTGGACCACCAGTGCAGCCCAGTGCTTCCCTCCCCAGGACCTTGCATGCTCTCCCTCCCCACCACAATTCCAAGGTGCCTTTGTGCCTCTCTGTTCTATGTCTCAGCTCTTGCTTTATTTCTCTCCACTTCTAAGCTTTAGAAATAATTCAATCAAGGGAGGATTTACACTTAAACCAGTGCAGCAGGTGAAGCTGCATGCTGGGGAGTACTCAACCCCTACCACGTGCTACTCACTGAGTGTGTGCTCCGACCACTGCGACCGCACTTACACTATCAGTCAGCTGCTCTGTCCACTAGACTTTCTTGCAAGAGCAAGTAGAGAAGCTAAAAAGGAGTAAATTTTAAAAAAGAAATATCAGTCTACTTTCTGTCTCACTCTCTTCACACTGCCTTACAAGTAATGGCTAGACCTAATACCTCCTATTCAGAATAAATAACGGGGTTATTATCTTACAGCACAGCACTGAAAGTCTCTTTGCCCTATGAAATCTCTCTGTAAAGGATGCTGAACTGAGAGTGTACAAGCTCATTAAACAAACAGGGTGACAAATTTGTTTCCTGTTCATATAATGCTCTTTATAAGCAATTTTCCCCCTGCTGTTCTATGGGACAAAATATCACATGCAAAATTTTGTGAGCAGCAGAATCCAGGTAAAAACAGTTCTATTTGGTAAAAAGGTTCCTTTTTTATTTTGACCATTTCAATTTTATTTTCCTATTATTTGCTTACATTTTGAAGAAACAAAACCTTCCATTTAACCAGAAATGAGCAGTCTTCTCCTTAATTAGTTAATTCCCTGACACTTTCTTCCCTTAAACAAAGGTCAAAACCTTTTGCAGTTTTGAAGCTCTTCCAGATTTCACTGTGTCGAGGGTATTACTACAAAAACCTCAATGTAGCCAGCAAAAAAGCCTTGGTTTTGATGAACTTACTTTTCTAATTAGGAATTTTCCCCCTGAAAACCTCTGGCCATCTCTCTGAGGATGGGCCCTGCTGAACTGTAGCTGAGGTTCCTCCTCGGTGACTGTGCCTTAGGCACGGGGCTGGGGCCCAGTAGATGGCCCCCTTTGACAAGGCTCCACCGAGCAGGTCCTCCAGAGCTCATCTCACGCCACCTCCCCAGCACCTCTACCCAACAGGAGCCCAACATTTTCAGATGACTATCGATTTTATAAAGATTACACCAAGCTACCTTCATCAACAGTGCAAAACGAGCAATGTGCTGCCCTGCCTCCCTGATCAGCTGGTATTTCATGAACACATAATACAACGCTTCCTACCCTTCAGTAGGAAAAGGAAAATTCTACTCACATCACAATTAATTTTTCAGATTTTTCTTTCACCAACAAAAAATGTGCATTCCCTGTATGAGAAAAGCTCTCTCTGCTGCTCTGGTATTACAGAAAGGCTTTTCTGTCAGAGCAAATCCAAGCTGCACGGCTCCTTTACTGCATCAGCAGTATCATATTTTAGCAACATTACCAGTACTTCTTAAACTGAGACTGACAAACTCTTACATTGCTGAAGGATCTGCTACTTCTCGCAACCAATCTCTCTTCACTGAGGAATCAATAAAATAAACATTTTTAGTCTCACAGGTCAAAGGGCAATTTCCAGCCCTGTAAGAAGAAAAAGAAGGAAGTGCTGTAGTGAATTCAGGAGCTGATTCAATGACAGCGAAGTTAATGCAAAGTTACCACTGCTATCAATAAGATGTGATCAGGCAACTACCTTTGATCTGTCAAACGTCATAGGATTTCTATATTCTAACCTAGAAAAAGCTGATGTTTCTAGGATGTGAAAAACAGCACGTTTCAAGTGATTCCTTATTTTTCACCCCCACACCACAGCTATTGCCCAATATGGTAATATTTGCATATATGAGCCAGACAATGCATTCTTTGCATGGTTTCATTTTTGACTCAGATCCTGAACCTTTGGGCACTGATTACATTAAGCACATACTTCACTGTCACTCCCATTTTTCTTGGAGCCAAAAAAATAGGCAAGTAAGAAAACTTAGAGGCACTTTCCTGAATGAGACAAATTTTGAGTGAGAAAGACTTCAGCAGGGACAAAGTCCATTGGCATTTAATGCTGATACAGCTTCCTTGACTGGAAGCTACACTCTCACTCCAGCTGAGAATCCGGTCTTACATCTACCCACGTCAAAAGGTACTGAGCAAATTGATTTTGCTCTCCTGGAGACTTTCACCAAAAAATTCTCATTCTGGCCATGCTGTTTTCCACCTGTGTCTCTACCTCTAATTCTCCATTTGCTCTGGTTACCTCTGCAGAGGCAATTTAACTCACTCATGTCCATGCAAAATGTCTCTACATGGCTCAGAAATTAAATCTAGCTCTTAAGCTCTGGCCTTTCTGGAATGCTGGCACCCTGGCACTCTATAGATATGCCATATGGATACAAAAAGTAGCCAGGGATCTGATCCCAGGCAGGAACATGTCCGGAATATGCTTTAGTCATATCAAAGCCAGTTTGTTTATGTAAGTCTGGCTACCGGGACAACTTTCCAAGCCCTTCAGCAGACCCAAATCTTTTAATACTTCAAACTCCCAACTCGATTTCCAGACATGTTCCTAAACTTTGTTCTGCCTGTCTTTCTGGAGAGGTGCTGAGTGAAGAAACTGGTCAGATGGCAGTGAAGTTGAAGCAGAGAAGACAACCATTGGCTGAAGTGGCTGCAGTATCCCAGCTCTTTCTTTCACCCCTCTCTGGACCCAAGAATGACACCCAGATGGTAAGTTTAAGGATCTTCACATAACGTCCCAAAGCCTGGAATCAGCACTATGGGTAAGCATGCTTTAAAAGAGCTCCCATGACCCCTGAGTTTTCAGCATCTCTTTTGTCTTGCCCTTCCTTTCCCATAAGAGCCCTGGAAGTAGGGGCTTTTATTTATAGTCCCCCTGACTTTCACACTGGTCTTCATGCAACTCTTTCTGGAAACACGCTTTCTTCCCCCATCTAAGTAAGGGATGTTGTAGTAATTTTTAATTTTTTTTTGTTTTTTAAGTGAAATATGTTAGGCTGTCCTGTGAACCACTGCATTCATGGCAAGGCTGACCCTGAGAGGCACTGAGCTCTTGCTGCCCAGTGGAGTTCACTAGCATGGAGAGAGGAATGGGAAGCAACAGTGGCTGTTGGGAGGCATGCTGAAATTCCAGCCTGGATGCCTGAATCATATGGCTTTTCTTTACAGATTTTAGCTCCTGGAGGCCAAATGTGTCTCGTCTGTTCTGTGCACATTTGCAGGCTTCACTTACCACCAGGCTGCAAAGATGCGGAGATGCAGAGAGGTATCTCTGGTGATTAAAGGAAAATCTGCCATGGAGTGTGTTCTAAGTAAGTGAAAAATAATAATCTCTCGACAACACTAGAAGGATAAGGTTAAAAGTTTCCTATCTCAGTTACCAATATAGAGATGGCATAATTATTCAGCTGTTTGCAAAGCTACTTCTCTACATCTTATAAAGCAGAGCAATGTCTTGTGACTGGCATCAGATGGGAAACCCAGAGCACTTCCATGTGATGAAAGGTGCAGAAAGGACAGTCTTAGAAAATTAAGTCCTTTCTGATCCACAAGGGATGATCAGCAATGGCAGCAGTCCTGGGCCACGCTGTTCACTCGGATAAGTTAATTCTCTGAGGAGCAAACTCAGCCACCACTTTCTAGCCTCATCTATGCCTCTCTGCAGTGTCAGACAAAAAGCAGTTTCTGCCACTTTTACAATAGTTCAAGGATATTTTGGCAACACAATCCAGATTGAGCACATCTCTCGCAATATATTTGTTGAGTGTTTATGACAGAACCACTGTTTTTGAGAGCTTTTTGAAGAAAAATATTAGATATGGAAGATGTCATTTAATGCTCTTTACAGATGCCTGGATCACTTAGAAAGAGAAAAGGCAAATTTAAGGTCCCTTCCTTCCAAGCCCTTCTTTCTGTCTTTGTTTTAAACAGATGTCTCACTTACAGAGGCTCATCACCACTATCTAAAGTCTCCTTCCCACAAAAAGGAGATAGAGAAAACTGTTCTTTCCTCTTACAGATGAGAGACCATCGTCTGGAAAGACTACTACACTTCTCCAAGGTCACACAGCAAACGTACAGCACAGAACGGAGCATCACCTGAATCTGTAGAGTCCTCAGCTAGTAATTTTCCTCACAAATCAAAGACAACCTGGCTGCTGAGACCCAAATGTAGCTCCTGGAACCCTACAGCAACTCCCAACACTTCTATGCCTCTCTCTCCTTCTCCTGCACACAGAGAAGAGCAGAAAACTCCTGCTCACCTGGTGGGTGCATGCTTCTGCTCTTCCTCTTCATCCGTGTCACTGCTGATGGTGATGACGCTGACGGCGGGGCTGGGGGTGTCAGGGATGACGATCGTCTGCCGCTGCCGCTCCCGCGTGCTGCTCGTGGCCACGTCGCCCCAGCCGCACGTGACCGAGGTGCTGCAGGCAGGGCTGTTGTGCACCATGGCACAGCGGGGAGGGGTGTTCTCCTTCACTCGTTTCGACCGCTGGGGCGAGCTGATGGACTGAGAGGATGAAACTTCATAGGTGGATGCATTTCTGGGAATGGGAAAAAGTGTTAGTTGGTTAAAACTCTGTATGCTTAAGTTGCCCATTGCCATGGTTTGTGAGTCCTGGTCTCTGATTCAATAGCACTGAGTTATGGAGTCTAGGAAAACTGCAAAATTGGCACAGTCCCTTCTTCAAAGAAGACAGTGCCTTGCATGACTTATTCATATAATTGGCTGAAAAGTAGTTTCTTTTAGTAAAAAATTCAAATTTGTTTTTCCTAGAAATTTCCAGATGAGAACTGCTGCCTCTCAGGAGTTCGCACTGGGAGGGTAAAGGCCAGTCACTCCGCCCAGACATACAGAACAAAGGCAGGCACAGCATGGCTGACACAGGAGGAAGAATCACCCAAATGATAATCCCTTTCTCCTGTATCCTGCATGGATGCATCGTGACCAGATATTTTTTAGCCAGAAAAAAAAACTAGAGCTAAAATTAGAATTTGTTGTGGAAAACAACAATCATTTATCAGGAAAACTGCTTTTTTTAAACAGAAATGAATTGCTGTTTAAGAATATTTTTCAATGAATATTTCCTGCTCAATACTTTATCCTCTAGGACAGTGATGTCCCATGGATGAGAGCAGGCAGATGGGAGGACATATACATTCATTTCATTCCCATGTGAAGCAGCATACGACATATATAAATCAGAAAGAAATAAACAATATATTTATTATGCAGTAGAGAAACATTCCCAGTCTTCCTATTTCAGCTTCCCTGCCTGACCAGTTGGAAAAGACCCACTTGGATCAGGGATCCAAACACACCCCTATCTGCCAAACAGTGCAGTGTGGGTCTACAGATGGGGTTATTTACCAAAGCATCCTGACTAAAATCCATTTCACTCATTTCCCACACTTCCTTTCTTGGTTGTGTTTCTTCTCACTATTGCAGAACATCTGGAGATTCAAAAAGGAAGAAAACCCCAAAGTTCTGGTTTTGTTCTACAGTGGGGCCTGGGCTGCATGTTCAGCCTGGCCCGAAAGCTAACAAAAGGAATAGGTGGCATCCATCAAAAGGAAGTCACCCTGGCAGTATATCACACTACACCAACTTACGCAGGCTCTTTTGCATAACAAATGGCTGCACAGTAGCATTCAAAGTGGTTTTTGAATACCAATGAGCAGTGTAGAGTACCCTCCTCTCCAAAGGAGCATGGTTCCTCATTTGGCACAAAAAGAGTCACAGTCAATGAAGCTGTAGAAACCCTTTGCTCTGAGAGTGCCCCATTCCTCCTGAACACCTCCACCCCGCCCTAGAAGTGACGGGAGAGGGGAGGGCCTGCCCAGGCACACTGGCTGCAACAGGCACTCTCTTTTGCTGGCTTGCTGGGGACAGAGCTGCCTCTCTGTGTTATGAATAGACTAAGACAGCTGGAGCCCACCCAAAGTAAATCCAACGTTAGAGACCAGATAAATGGGAAGGATTTAAATAGTGGCCTCTTAACTTGAGTCAAACTGGTTGCAAACTCAAAGCCCCTCTGGCCCCAGTCCAGTCACCAAGGAAAACCACAAGCTCAAGCGTTTGCCACTGCACAAGTGGTGACCCATTTTGGTTCTCTCCCCTGCAGTGTTCTGTGTTTTTTGTTTTTTCTTTTAAAAAAGAAGTGTGATAGTTGCACAGCCCAAAGGACCTTCTCCAGAAAAACTGTGCATACACCTTGAACAGCCTTGTCCTCTAAACAAGATTACAGTGCTGTGACAGGCACTGCAATGATCCTACAATCTGAGCTGTGCAAGAAACCCCAGACTCCTCCTTCCAGAGCCAAATGGTCCTACCAAGAGATGTCAGATTCTAAGGGCTGCCCTGTATGAGATATCCTTATAAAATGCTCCCTGTTTCATGCTGCCATGAGTATAATAAGGCCAGGGTATAATAATGGGTATCTGTTGCTGGTGTGGACTGTTGAAGACAGGGGCTAATGATCTATGTTAGAAGCTAGAGAGCTCAGGTGGCCCAAAGCCACCCCACTCCTCTGCTCCATGTGGCCATAAAGCTCAGAAGACTGGTCATCACTCCATTACTTTTGAAAGGGCACATATCAGGCACAAGTTCCTGAAGATGCAGCCCCCTCAAGGTGCAAACACTGCACCTCAGAATGCTTCTTCTAGATGATGTGGGAAGAAAAAGTGTGGCAACTGGGCACTGCGCCACACCGCCCTGAGAATATGGTTACATTTGTAAATCATGGTGACTACAGGGCCTCAGGTAATTGCAGCAGCATAACGAGCTGTATGAACAGGACCTGAGCTTCCCACCCTGCATCTTCTCCAGCCACTAACTCCCACACAAAATGATGCTCACTGTGTATAAAAACACCTGACTACCTCCTGGGTACCGAAGAGGCGAGGCAGCGAAGAGCCCCGCCCCACAAAACGTGTGATCTAATCCCCCACAGGTGTCAGTGAGCACCTCCCTCGCCAGCACGCCGGCGTGGCGGGGCCGCAGTCGGAAGCACCCAGGCAGGGAGCCCCTGGCACTCACCGTGGAGCTGACTGGTGCTGCTTGCTCTTCCTGGCGGAGGCGGCGGCGGGCGGCTGGCGCATGACGTGAGCGACGCCCACGTTGACGGGCTGAGCGGCGGGCAGGGCCACGTGGCTGGCCAGCAGCGTGGGCTGCTGCATGATGGGGTTGTAGTGGCTGCCGTGGGCGTGCGTGTTCCTGCACAGCGGGGGCACAGGCACACGTTTAAAATGCAACCGGCGGCTCCTCAGCAGGCTCCTCCACAGACTCCCACCGCCCCCCGCCACCCTTCACCGAGGTGCCTTCTCCTCCAGGGCCTCTTGGGTTCCTAGTCTTCCCAGGATGGAGCGTTTTCCCCAGGGAACAGACTGAAGGAGTGGTGTGGGCATAGCATTCCACTCCAAGGGCATGGAGCAGAGAAGTCTCCCATAGCTCTCAGACAGTGGGGTCACAGGCTGCAGCCCTTCTCCCCTCAGCCCTGTAGCCTTGCAAGACCCCAGCCCTCACGCCTCCTCCCGCACCTGTGGGTACCTTACGGCACCTCCAAACACCTCCAGTTTACCTCCAGTCTGCCAGCGGTTGGGTGCCTGCCATGGACTCCGGGATGACGGTCGCGTGCTGGACAGAAGTGTGGGTGGCCACCCCGGTCAGCTGCTGCCAGGCAGGAGGGAGCAGGATCTGCTGAGTGCCACTGGGCCATGCTTGCTGTCAGACAGAGGGAAAGCAATCCCTTAACAAAAGGCATCAAGCACTGAACGCGAACGATGGTCCATGCTCAGCTGGGGCCCCTAATAATGATCATGGTCGTACTACATAGCTTTTACCATGCTTCAGTCACAGATGACAAACACTGTTAGGAAACCACAGCAAAAGTAGGAATAGTTATCAATAGAGAATGCAAAGGAGGGGGCAGAAAAATCCCTGCCATACAAAGCAGCAGCTGTGTTTTAGGGTAAACTGGGAATGGAAGGGATCAAAACTTGTTGTCATTTCAACCCAAACATCAAATTTTTTAGCACCTTCTAATTTGGGCTCCCTAGATCAGCTGGGCACTATTGGCTCCATTGTTAATTTCCTCTTTCTACAGCCAGCTTACTTTCTCAAGTAATGCACAGCTACACACTGCATGCCTGTCCTCTCCATGTGTTCTCCAGCTTTTTCTCCCCTCTTAGAGGGTGGAAAATCTCTGCCCTGTGAGTTGAGCCATCATTCTGCTATGCAATCACCCCTCCAGCTGTGCTGCCACAGGCATGACTCAGGTTGTCCTGCTCCAGTAACTCCACACAAGTCAGACGGTTGTTTTTAGAACCTGGGATACTTACTTTGCTATGTGCTGCTCGAACGTGGCTCTGGCAGCTTTTCACTGCTGGACTGAGGACCTCAGGGGTATGAACTACAGCCCACCTTAGTCCTAACCTGCATTACTGTACTGGACCTGCGTTGTGTTATCTCACTGCTCTAAGGAGGCTAAATTTGAGGGGAGGCTTCCTCCAGGCATGCATTTATCCCCTTCCCTATCCTCACAAGGACTGTGTTAACTGTCCCCATGATTCCCTCCTATCCCCCAGTGACACAAACCCCAAAACAATCTACCCTGCAAAAAACCATATTTTGCCTGTTCTGCTCCTGATTTTGACCATCTTGTAACTTTTCATGTTGCTGAGTTACATGAAAAGGCTGCTATAGTGAGGCCTCTCAGCAACATCTGCAAAGGATGGAGAGTCATGGCTCCTGAGAACCCTTCATCTGGGGAGCCACAACCATACACTGGTGCTGCTTGGAGCAGGCAAAAGGACGAGGCAAAGGCACAAAAAGATCAGGGAGGAAAAAAACCTTCTTATTATTCTCTTTTCTTTTTTTACCTCAGCTTTGCTTTAAAAGAGGAGACTAAACTACTGTTGCAGTCAATCCCAGGGGACTACCTGGATTTACTTGCAGACAAAACTGCTTCCTCCCTTTTCAGGAAGGGAATGGAACAAATCTAAGCTCCTTGTCGGACTGCAGTGCATAAATTTAGATGCAGTGTCAGGGCCTAGGCACAAATTCCTCACTTATTAGGTAAGGACCACTGAATCATTTAATCTGCAGATAAGACTTGTCTAGGCTGATCCACCAGCACAGTGTGCTGTGCTTACACATGGAAGGCTTGTTCTGGCAGCTGCAGCCTGTTCCCAGCTAGTGCATTACTATGAAATTTTGCCGGAGTGGTGGCCCTTGTCCTCAGGAGCTGGTGGGTCCCCTGGTGTGACCGAGCTCATGCTCCGGATATAGAGCAGGAACAACTCATGGAATAACATGTTTGGTTTGAAAGCCAGTGGCAGGATCTCTGTGGGAAGTGTTGTTGGGAAGGAGTTAAAAGGAGAGAAAACCCAGAATCCAGGGTGTTATTCAAGGGCAGGGGACAGTTCTGGGTCACACCATGGAAGCCTGCTGGAAAACTGTACAGTTTTGCCTCTTTTGAGATCTGAAGCCGCAGTGAGGTATTAGTAAAGACAGGATCAGTCTCCTTTCACTGGCCTCTGTGCATACAATATGCAAGTGGACCACACTTGCTTGAGACGGTGAAAAGAGACCCAGAGAAGTTACAAACAAGTTACTTTAGCCACTGACCCTGCATCTTGCAGGCTGCTTGCTCTGCCTTGCGCTGCCTAGCTCCATGCCACAGGCTGCAGACACACAGCTGCCAGAGATGATGCTCAAGCTCTGTCAGTGCCTCTGCCCTGGATCCCTCGTCTGGGACACCTGGTCTTGTACAAAATGCTTAGGGAGAACTGGATGCCAGCTGCACTGGGATGCAGTAAGGCTTTACCAGCCACAGGCATCCCGAGGAGGGCAAGCACAGAAACCTGTGCCATGTGCTGGGCAGAGGAGAAAGCCTGATGGCACTACACAGTTCTGGGAGAGCGAGGAGCAGCACCATGCCTGATCAGTGGGACAAATAAAGCAGGGGACAGATAGAAGTGGGCTCTGGAGGTGCTGCACTCTCTGCCGGGGCCAGTCCCTCTCGCAGTCGCAGCAGTCGTGCGGCCCAGGCTGAAGAGCATTAAATAAGCAGCTGTGCATGAGAGGAACAGCTCTCTGCTGGGAGAGAGACACGCAGCCGCCGAGATCAGATGTGACTACAATGCATCACAAAGAAGCTGTGTTTTTCCATTCAGGAAACTGGAATTGGGTACAGATTTGTTTATCAGACCAGCTGCTCAGCCCGAACCGAGCGAGGCCCACGGACACCAGATGCCACCAGCATCAATCAGAGCGCCCTGCCATCAGAGACAGCTCGCATTTCTCATCGCGTGAGACAAACAGGCACAGCAACAGGCACATTGCTGCTCTTTGATTACATCAAAAATGAAAAATCTATGCAAGTGACGAGTGTTTCTCAGAAACAGCCAGAAATCCCCTTTGGAAGTGACAGGGAATGAAGTGTCAGTAGAAAGTATGAAAGGAGGAGCCCATGAAATGGGTGTTCAGAGGCAGCACTGCTATTGGTAACTTGTGGGCGGCAGGGTGCTCCGGAGGAGCTTTACTACCAAACATTCCTCGCTTGCATAGAGCCTAACAAGGCCACCATGAGAAGAAAGAAGGAGCAGGAGGTACTGAAATCTTCCAGGACCCTGCTGTCTTTGAGATGCTTCAGATCCAACCCTCACCCCTTCACGCCCCAAAGTATAGCACACCACAGGAGGCCTGGCAGAATGGTGGGGGCACGTAAAGCTCTGTGACCTCCTTCACTCACTGCCTTGGCTGACTTCTTGCACAAGCAAGAGGTGCCAGCCACTGAGCCCGCACAGACTGCTCCTTGCTTTGCCATGGCTTTTGTTTCCCTGCCTCTTAGGCTCTCCTGTCCTACCAAACAAGGGAGGTGGCCCATGTCAGTTGTTACGACAAGCTGCAGCAGAGATCGGTTTGATGTTTCAGACAGCTCTCTGACAAAGGCTCTGCTATTGGGAAGGGGCAGGGCACGATAGCTGATGGAAATCACACAGGCTGCAAGTTGCATTTTGATCTGTCTTCACCAGATAAGTGTGACTGGCAGCTGGCAAAGGAAGGCAATAACACCAACAGTCTTACCCCAGCAGTGCAATGCACAGACGTAAACCCTGAAGTCTGCTGGTACCTGACTGCATATGAACCTGCTGGCATGGCAGATCAAACAAGCCTGAGACATGCCTTTTTAACTAGTAATTGATCATCTTTCCCAGGTTGCACAACTTAGTATTAAGTATAGTAGGGGTTTTTTTCTCCCTGTCTGGTATCAGCAGAGGTAGCATGGCACCAGCTCAAAAACAGCTGAGGCAGATTCACTGAAGCCAGCACAAGGAGGAACGAACTGCTCGTCCTGTCTGAGGAGCTGGGGTACCCTTGTGGATGTGCATGTGATCAGTAGTACCCATTCCTGCTTGGTTTTTTTCCAGGAGGAACCATGCTTTTCCTGTGAGAACATTTCAGACAATTGTGCCAATAAGAACTGCTGACAAGGAGAGCTCCTCGAGTGTGGGGCTCTTGCTTCTGCCTCCTAATCTCTCTCATACCTCAAGAGCAGAGGTGCAGCTCATAAAACAGAATGGTGAAAACTTAAAGCATGAAAGATATTTATCAGCAGCCTGGAATTCACCAGTGCAACTCCTGGCTGCAAACTACCCCCAAGATTACAAGTTCAGAAGGATGCAAGAAGGTTATTGTTGGTCCCTTCTCAAGCAGAGGCCTGACGCTGCTTTCTCCGAGGCTTTCCCACTGACTCCAGTAGAAAAGCAGAAGGAAAGAAGGTTTTTCCAGTGGCTTTCACAACTCTGACATAGCCTTTGAGCAGAACAATGAGCTGGGGGAGATTTTGACATTTCAGAGAAAGCTGCAGATCCATGTACAGCTGCCCAAGTCTCCGAACTGCACCACAGAAGGCCCTCAGAGAAAGCTTCTCTCCTCAGCCTCCAACAGCTAAACAACACAGTAACTACCTGCTGAGCTCGATGCCTTTAGAATTGCTTACCTGTGCGAGGAGTCCTGGCTGGATCTGAAGAGGCTGGGCCCCAGGAGCCTGAGTGACAATGGGAACGGCGTTCTCCATCCGAACCGAGTACCCAGCGTGCTTCGAAGGCGAGGCTTGTAACCCTGTTCCACCAGCACAGAAGGTACAGCGTAAGCCACCAGCAGCACTGCCAGGAACAGGGGCTGGCTTTCAGAGGTGCCTAAAGGCACTCACTGATGTCCACTTAAACGGCAATGTTCAGTCCCTCTGAATAATCAGCTATCAGAGTGCCACATGTTCTACCCTGGCCCAAAGATGTCATCAAACGTTCACAAAAATGACACGTGTATAAGGGTGAAGAAAAGACATTTCCAAAGGCACTAAGGGATTAACTCAGTTCACATTTTTAGGGCACCTCAAATGCACAGGAAATATTGCAATACAGTGTGTACAGGGAGAAAAGGAAAAGGGGGGAGTTAATGGATTCTCTTCCCCATATTCTCTGGTTTAACAACAAAAAGTGCTCTCTGTCAGTCAAAATCCATTGTTATGTGAGAATGCTCTCTTTACACCGAAGTGGGATGGGGATCCAGAACTCCATACTCCCTCAGCCTTGATAGGGACAGGTGATCTTCTCTCACAAAGCTTCTTGGGACTCATATTTAAAAGGCCCTAGCACACCCCAAACTCCAATCACTACTGACTGAGCCCCACATTAGCCTAACTGAGCTGGAGGACACTTCCCTCTCCAGCACCTCAGTGCATGGCACAGCCTGTGCTGCCTCCTCCACTTCAGAGCCTTCTCAAGGCAGCAAGCTGAAGATGGTGGCTTACATACTCCACGTCTGAGGTCTAACCCTTGAGATGCATTTTAACTATGTAGAAGAGGTCTAGCTAAACTTCTCTAGTTCAAAAGAGCTTTGGTAATCTTGCAGAACATTTAACAAGTGCCTGGAGACTAATGCACAGACAGGCTTGTAGAAATGAAGAGCAGAAGTTGCACCAGCTGAACTGAGGTCTATTTAGACCACTTCCTACAGACACTTGGCTAGCTTTCCCAAACTGCTACAGCATGTAAAGTCAAGAGAAGGACAAGTGGTTAATGCTGAGCATCTCCCAAGTTGTCTGACAATAGTATCTACCAGTAGTATACACTGGCAGAGCTGTTTGCAGCAGGGCTGGAGCTGAGGGAATTGTCCTCATAAATGATCATGAGCCTCTGTTATCGGGGGGGGACCCTTGTCTCCACCAGCACCACACTCCCTGCTGCATTACCCTCCCGAGTTCCCCTTTTAGCATTGAGAGCCACTGAGAAGTGACAGTGCGACCCATTACACATGTACTGATTTACATGTGGGTATTGTGTGGGAAAGCTTTCAAGTTTACCAAAGTACGGCAGAAGAGCCTCAAACTTTGCTCAGGGCAAAGGATGACAAGTATCACATAGTCTCCCCCAGCCTCTTCTCAGTATCTGGCCCCACGTTTTAGACCAGCTGCCTCCAATTCAGGATGTTAGAGGTGCCTGCAAGATCCTCTGCCAATGCAAACACTTCCATCTGCAACAACCTCACTGCTCTGATTTACTAGGCCAGCCCTTTTTTCTGCCATGTGACCTGCACTGAGAAAGCTCATTTCCAACAAGAGCTGGATGAAGCAGCAGGCCAAGACCTGGTGAGGCTGTCACTTACCTTGGAAGCCTGGCGGGCAGACGATGAGGGCTTGCTGTAAGGGGTCCGGCCGGGCACAGATCTGCGCTGTTCCCGTCTGCAGGGGCATGCTCCGCTGGGCCACCGCAGCCATGGACGCCGCTGAGGGCTGGTAGAGTGCAGATTGGTAATTTAGTATGGAGACCTCAGGGTTGGCTAAGGAAATAGTGGCACTGGAGGAGGTGGGAGCCAGGTTGGTGGTCTAAAGGAATGACGGGAATTAAAACAAAAAACAAACAAAAAATGAGGGAGATGGGTACGTTGGAAGAAGCAAAATCCAAAAAATAATAAAGTAAAATAGTGTAAGATAAAGTAAAAGCCAAACCAAAACAGCAAACAAGGGGTAGAACAGGACACTGAGGAGCAAAGAGACAAGGGCAGTGCTGGGGGAGGGATCACCATCTGCCTGAGTAACCACAGCTGTACCATGCCACGGGACCTCCACCCACACGGCGCTGCTCAGAGACACAGCACATTCCCTACAGCAGAACTGCAGCCCCATTTCTCACCCAACTGGCTCTGATTTGCAGCATGATGAAGATGGGCTCAGAAAATGTTGCTATCGACAAATCACATTGTTCACTCATCACGTACATAGCTCTAGAAGCTGCTCACATTTCTTAGGTAAAATAGACTCAGCACCTCCATGCCCTGTGAAATCTCATCCTGAGAGAGGAAATCCATTCTGGCCTTTCCTCTTAGATACCTTGTATCTAAGATGGCACATGCCCCTTGAATTATGTTTGGAATTTGAAGTAATCAGAAGGCATAAGAGGAGGTAATGCTAATACTTGCAAAGTCCAAACTTCACTTGACTTGTCTTTAAAATCTCTTGGAGCAGAAACTCCAGTAGGGGATGTTTCAAAGCCAAAAAAACCAGCCCAGAGTTCTGCAAAAATCTAGAAATCTGAAGACTTTTTTTTTAAAATTTGGACTGAGTCTTAACAGTTGCAGGCAACTAAACAGCTCTATCACTGCTCTAAATACATGTTCTTAGCATGCATGCCTAGGGAGCCAGATGCTACCAGACCAGAGCCCATCCTTCCCCTCTGTCCAAACATGCCAGCAACACTGCTGGAGAAAGGTCAGACAACACTTCCTCATGGGGAATGTATGAATGCAGGAGGAGGCTCTGATCAAGGTGCAGGAGAGAGCAGACTAAGCATTTTGCACTGCCCTGGTTGCCACTGGACCCATGCTGCACTGCCACAGCCATGAAAGGATGTGACAGGAAAACATTTTTTCCTCGTCCCCATCCCCTCTCGGTGCAGAGGCTGTGAATTGCAATCTGCTCTCCTGTGCAACGCACTGAGCAGCAACCACGGCAGCTCCCACACTCGTAAGCTCAGAAGCCGTAACTGGAAGGAGGAGATCCCCAGATATTGTGCAGAGACAGGAAACAAAAGAAAGCCAGGACAAGTGGTATGTTGAAGAGAATTGTGAAAGGCTTAGAGCTTGTTCAAATTAAAACACCCTTCCTGGAAATCGTTCTACCAATTCTTCTAGGAACACTGGGGATACTGGTTCTGCTCACAACACACACCCCTTACGAGAATTCAGAAATGACCATGGATCTCCCCAGCCAACAACTGATCTTCATGTCAAGTGAATTGCGAGGAAATGAAAGCAAGTCTGCCTTTTGTACAAGTAACTATGGTACAAACGGTGTCTCTGCCCTGCAGCTGGGGCCTAGGGGAGCATGTAGCATGCATTTCTTTGGTCAGCATCTCAGAAACAGCCTAGAAAGGGAACTGGTGTTTGTAACTAATACCCTCTCACACTAAGTCATGACCTATCTCTGTCTGTGCCTGCTTGAATTGTTTCAAAAGACCTTCTGTGATCACATGTATCACCTGAGTGATGAAGTCTGGTCTTCTGACTGACACAGGAGCACCCTGCACGTCTACACAGGCTCCTTTCACTCCCTTGCTTTCCAAACACCATTTCTGCAATGCCACCTGCAATCTCTAGAGTGAATCTTGAGCAGCCTGTTCCCAAAAGGCTTCAAAGACAGCAGCTATTTCTTGAGCTTCAGTCTCCTACAGTGCTCTCCCTGGAGAGCTTCCTTTCACTGCTGTAATACACTACCACAGCAAACAACTTAGCCTGCTAGTCACATAAAATTTATTAACACAGCACCCCCCAACCATGGGGCAAGTAAAACTAATACAAAGCATGATTATAAAGTCAGAGCCCACCAAACTAGAGTGCAATGTGTTCACAGTGGGGTCATATGCACACGGTCCCCACATCAACTATGGCTCCTGAAGTAAAAGCAATGAGAGATAAGCATAAACATTATCACTAAACTCTTCTTTCCTGTTGATCAGTTACAGTGCTGTGCCTGTTACAGAGGGTTTAAATTCATTTTACTTCAACGTCAATTTGAAGAAGAGCAGTAAGATCACAAATACTTCTGCCTGACCCAGGGAGTGAAGTACTGCTTGCTGCATTAAGGGACTAATGAGCTTTTCCCCATAGCAACTTCCCCAGTAAGCAGGATTTATCACCCCAACAACAACATAAACAACAAGGGCAACATTTCACCGTCACACAAAATGTCACAAGATTACTGCTTGCCTGAAGAAAAGAGAATGAGGAAAAGAGCAGAGGAAGGAGAGTAAAAAGGCACCATCTCTTGGCAGGCATGTTAAATGGGATGCTACTTTGCTTTTCATCTTCTAGGCCCTCCTGACATAAATGTTTCAAGCACTGGCTGCTTGTGATTGATGCCCTCACCTGGTTGTGGACTGTGTTCAGCTGGTTGTTAAAAGTCATGGTCAGGTTGGTCGATGTACTTGGGGCTACGTGGGTGATGAATGGCGTCTTGCTCTGGTTCACCGTGTCGTACATATTCACCCGCCGCTTGCAAATCTCCATGTTCTGGAAGCAGGACTTGACGCTGCGCGGGGAAAGGGGGGCAAGGAAGGCAGAGAAAATCAACCAAGCGACTCACACAGGTAACAGTTCATCACAGTGGCCCTGCAATAGGTCTCCACGGCAGGCTTAGCACTTTCTAGCCTCTTAAAGTCATTTGCTATTTTATGCAGGTCTCTCTTAACCGGTGAGACTCAGATTAACCCAGTGCTGAAGAAGGCCAAGATGAGAGCAGCTGCCCTGGCACTCCTGGGTGCTCCCACGGGCCCCTGCACCGCAATACAAGTCACAAAAGAGAGCAAATTGGTTGCTCCTAGGGGACAGGGCAAGAAATACAAAGTGGCTATATTAGAAGACTGAAAGAGACTGAGAGCAAGAAAGAAAGATACTGGTTTTTTTCTAATGATTGAGCCCCAGAGGAAAAGACAACTCATGCTTTTTGCCTCAGTATAAGCATAAAGATAGCTTTACATGTCTTTTGCAAGGAAGAATTTTACTGTTCTGGATCACTGAGACACCCCTAAAAAAATCGTCCTTGTTCCTTTTAAGAAGTAGTTCACTGAGAGCTGAGTTCAGACAAGCAGTTAAAACATTGCCCCTGTCTGGCTAAATGCTTGTGCAGATGCTTATCTTGAAGCATGACATCTCCTCTTGCAGTCAATGGGACAATTCATATCAAAAAGTTATTCCAAAGCAAATTCCTCAATGCCCTGAGGGAATCTGATTCTGAGGTTATCTCACAATGAGAACTGGATCTCTGGGGGAATGATTACAGCTTCTTCCTCTACACTGACTTTCCCTTAAATGTTATTGATATAGCAATGGAAATTTTGAGAAGTATCCTATTTTATGCCCCAGTAAAGGAGTGGAAAGACTCTCTACATTGCTAGAGCACAGTAGGCACCTGGTACATGAAACCGTCCATATTTCATTTTTATAATTAGAACACCAAACCATACAGAGGTTAAAAGACAACAACAGAATGAACCTGGGCAACACTGTACTTTTAGTACAATCTCATTTTTTGACATCTAAAAACCAATACAGGTTTTCCACAATTCCTCCACAATAACTGATTTTACAAATGTGACCTCAGAGTCTGAAACACAACCTTAGAAAGCTTAAAGGCATTTATTTTATTTCCATTATCCCAACATGGAAAAACAGAAATTCCAAGCAGTGAAAATCAGCTGTATGCTGATCGTTTTGTAATGATCTATGCTGTTGGAGGTAGGCGGTATATCATCACATAATTTTTAAGAAACAAAGTGCCCCTTCAAAAGGAACAACCTTGTATGACCCCTAAGGTTGATCATGAAGAGGACCTAGATCTTTTTATCCCTGTCTTGTCTCTTACTGAAATGGTCACCTCTCTTTTCCTACAAGTAATATCTTGGTAACTGGATCTGGGCCATGAACACCTGCAGACAAGCCAGGCTCTGGACACTGTGCACAGCTGCCCATTATGTGCATTCACCAACAGAACTGTTGGTCACAGAATATCCAGCAAAATCAAACAGGTGTCAAAGAAATACAGAAGGCTATTGGATCACTTCTTTTCAGTCAAGTATGAATATAATTCCCCCTGCACAAAGAAGAAAGCACTGCAAAGAGTATATGTTCTGTATATGGTGAATAGTGTGTGTTACCAAATGGTTTTATCTAACAAGGTGTAAGCCCTACAAATGAAATACCATGTTCTCTGGCTTTACTTTAAAAAAAGGTGGGGAAAAAACCAGCAGGGACAAAGCAAAACAAACAGAAAGTCTGAGGAGTACTCAGCAATTTAAGAGCCAGGAAGTTAAATATGTGAAATGGGAAGCTAAGCTCACTTTGCTGTCTGCTTGTAGGAAAGCAGAACAGCCCCTCTTGTGCTGCTCGAACTTGCAGCCTCTCTGAAATGTGCCACAGCAGACATTCCTTCAAGAAGCTACAGCTTCTGTATATTCTCACTTTTTCTGCCACCCAATTTATTTCCAAGAGAGATTATAGCTCCCTGCATCTTTAAAGGCTTTGAAGTTTCTATTCTCCAAACCACAGATAATCACAGACAAAACTTCCATCCACTTGCCACACTGGTTACAGCTTATTGCTCTCTTTGCCAGTCACCTCTTACAGTGTGGAGGGGCTCGCGGGGTTACGCACCCGGCTGGCATAGATTTAGTATTCAGAGACGTGATGCTGAATTCTTTATTTGGGTAAAATTCTCACTGCTGTTGGCCCCAATGATATTTTCAATCTCTCTGGGCCTTTGCCTGAGCAGCCGCAAGTGAGCACTTCAAAAATGAAGATGTGGTTATGGTCTGTTGCGTTAGCGGAAAGATCTCTGACGGCAATGCATTAGGTCACAAATCTCTCGTATCTTACACAATCAGTCGTTGCACAGTCAGAAGGGCTGTTGCAAATTGAGACTTTTGTCTGTGATGCTCACTCAGTATTTTTACTGTCATTTTCTATTCATGAATGTTTTTTATATGAAACTTTACTTTCTTCCTGTTTAGCACAATCATCCCCCATCCTGTTTTCATTTATCACTTACTATCTATTTATAGGTAACAATGCTCAAAGATGGCTCTGCAGGCTAAGTCTGGGTCTACACAGATCGTGCACCCACCACCTTCTGGTAAGCAGCTGCTCTTATCGTGTGATAAATATAACAAAAAGGCAGCTACAGCTCCTTCAAAGAGGGAAAGCTACCTTAAACAAACTCAAAATGCTGCAGCCACACATAGCGGCAGGGGAGCTGACACAGTTACCTGTTGCTCTGCAGCACAAAAACATACTCTGCAGCTCTTCAAGAAGCCCCCTTTAATTTTGTACCTGAGCTCCTGACAGCCTTTAAAACACTCATGCAAATGGCACCCAAAGAAGTACAGCACTGTGCCAATAATTGTTCTCCTGTCAAGGGGAAGGGACAGCCTGCGAAAGCACCTTGAACTGCCAAGTGCTGTAGAGCTGGATGCTCAAAGCTAAGTGTCATGAAGGCTTTGGAAAACTCCCACTATGTGTCTACCTTCTCCACTAACGCCTGAGAAGCCTGTCCCTATGTGAACCGCACATGGGCAGTGGGCTGGGTGCAGGTATCCTGCATTTCAGGCTGCTGTGCTCTGTGGGGCAGCCTTAGGAGAAGGGGCAGTCAGGCCTGAAGGAGTGACTTCTTATCTCCATCAGGCAGCGGAGCCTGTCCCCATTCCACACGTGTCAGCTGAGGTCAGAGCGTGGTATTTAAGGTGACACAGGTGGACAACAACCAAGCTGAAAATTGAACTCCTTGTCCTGTTGCTTATGCCTGTAAAACAGCCTGCTGCAGAACAGCTCTTCCCTTAAAAAGCAAACAGCCCCAAGCTGACTCCTGGCATGATGGGAAGGTTCTGGGAGGAAGGGTTGACTCCCCACTGCAGATAAGGTTGATTACTCCAGTAACAATCAGGACTATATTACTTTGAAATAGACTGATACTTTCAGCACTAATTGCATAATTTCTTCTGCATTTTAATGCAAAAATATGTAATTACTGAATATTTACATAATTAATGTAGCGCACACTGCAGCGTTTTAAATGCCAAGTACCTACAACACAATTCTTGCAACCTTGAGTTGGCAATTGTCTTTTTTTTTAACCAGGAAAAGATTAAAACTTAGGGATTAAACATCTTAGCAAAGCCCCTCAGATACACTTGGTCTCCACCACAACCAGCTCTCCTCTTCACCCCTCAATTCAAAACCCAAGGGGAACAAAAGCCACGTACTGTGTGCTGTGAGGGAAGTCGAGCAAGTGCGTCATGGTGACAAAAGGGTGGCTCAGAGTTTCAATGGGTGTTATCCTCTTATCCGCGTCTATCGTCAACATCTTCTTTAACAGATCTATGAACTCCCGCCGGTCTGCCTTTTCCACCAACATATCGCTTCCTTCCAAATCCGTTGTCATGTTTACCTAAAGGAGAAGGGACGGGAGTGAGCGCCGAAGGGAAAGAGCAGATGGTCAGGTCTCCAGCAAACTGTGTTTACTCCTCGGTGGAGCACATGCCCTGCGAGCCTCCCTGTCTAAAGGAGTAGCTGCTGAAGAGCCACGGCAGACTCCGTGGTGGCCACTCGTCTGGCTTGTGCATGTCACATCTCCAGACAGACTGTTAAGCGTTCGGCTTGCCTGGGTCAGTGGCTAATGAAACACTTAGTCACCCTCCACTGAGGATGAACAGCTTCCATGTGGTAGCAGGCAAGCTCTGATAATCAGAGTATTTATCATACACTGTGCCATCAGATACTTATCTGTGTGTCCTATGAGCAAAAAATATGTAAAATACATAAAAATTGTCAGTAGGTTTATGAGAAACATCCCACTGATGTATCAGGTGCCAGGGGAAAAAAAGACTTGTTATATTATTTCATGCATTATCCAGTCTCCTCTGATTCCAGTCCTTGGTTCCTGCATATTTACATGTTTACTAGCTACAATGTCTAGACCTTGCTAGCACAAACTTCAGTTCGGTGCTAGAGTTGGGCTGGTTTTGCACACAGGTTTGTTTGTCAGCACAAACTCCCATCACAGGAGTGGTTATGCTGGGATCAGCTCTCACAACCACATGGAACTGACACAGTGAATTAGTACTTCTCATTCTTGCCCCAGCCAGCCACGTTTTACAGCGAGCACACTCTTCTGTGGTCACGGTGAATATTTCCACTGTCACCCTTTAACAAATGGAAATATTAAAGCACAGAGAAATAAGTGGCTTGCCAGTGGTCATACAGGAGAGCACTGGAGAGACAAGAGAAAATGCAGGATTTAAACACTCAGAGACATGCCTTAGCCACTTTCCAAGGCTGCTTTACTACAGCACACATGACCCTGCGTGCAGTCACCCCCACAAAGCAGCACATAACAGCTAATTTGGTAGGCATAACCCTGGTATTTTTCAGGAGCTGGCCTAAGAATAGGATACATAGAGAACTTATGTAAATCCCTTTTGTTAGTGTTGCTGGAAAGCATGTAAACAGTCTTGCTGGTTACTCACCAATGCTCTTACCTGTGCCATATCATCCAAACAGTTGAAAATATACTTTCTTGCTTCCTTCGACTTAATCCCCGTCTCTGCCTCATGATCATCTGGCGTCTGCTCAAAACAGGACATAGGCATTGACCAACACTGCCCTGCAACCAGCTGCAGATTATGTGCCACTTCCCATTTGTGCCTCATCGTGTCCTCATCAGAGACCATCGTGTCTCTCTTGCCTGACCAGACACCATTTACACGATCTCTGCCATGGATATGTGACATCTTTTACATCACAAGGTGATTTATCTCTTTCACTTCTGAGGGCCCTCCCAACTGTGGTGGGTCTCTTACATCCAGCCCAGTGTGAGGTTCAGCATCCCATCCCAGCCAGAAGCCCACTGGCCTCTCTCCTTGGGGACAGCATGCAGCTGGCACAGGACACTCAGGGCTCACCTGCTTTACTAGAGGTTTTGACTGTAGAATTAAAATGCTTGCCTTTTTTTTTCCCTTAGATGAGTTAGATATTAGAGCAAAGTCTGCTCACTACACACCAACTCATTGACTACTTAGAGGGAGACTTCCAGGTCAATTCTGGACTTAAATTTCCTACATCACCATGCCAAGCAGGTGTATTATGGGCTCCAGATTTCGGGGATGGCAGTTTTACCCTGGGCAGTACCCACCCCTATGTCTGTGCTGCACTGCGCAAAGCAGAAGCTTAGGCTGTGAGGTGACCTGACCGTCTCCTCGCTTCCACCCAACAACCGCAAGGCAAAAGAAACAAGGAAACATCTTCCTACCTTCAGCCTCCACAAGGGATACGGTGAGTCTGTATCCCTGTTGAAAAACCTCGTAGTCTTTGTCCCGGCACTTAACAAATACTCTGCTGGTAAGCCCTGCGTCTGTGAAATGTAGCGAATCTGAAAGAGAAGGATAAGAGGTCACTGTTTGTCCTGTGAAGATCTCTGGAGGTCTTCCTTGAAGGAGTGCAGGAGGCATTTGAACCAATGGAACAAACAAAAGAAGAAAATGTAGCACATAGATAGACTTCACCCAAAAAAACTCAGTGCAAAGAATGAGAGGAAGAGAATTTCTGTATGGAATTCCCTCCGTTTATCACATACATCACTGGAAACTCACCCTTACTGTGCATTCCCACAAGGCCTAAGGATGAAAAGAGGAAAGTCCCTAAGTTTTTAGAGGTCAAAGAGAAGGACCCACACAGTGATTTCAACGGGATATCGCAACACTTTGCACCTTTTTATGTCACCCTCTCCTCTCCAGGAAGTAATTTCAACAATTTGATATTTGCTCTCTAACTTTTGCCGGTCTTCTTCCACCTGAGCACACAGCCCGTCCTAGGAGCAGTCTGAAGCTCCAAACAGAGGATTATGAAGTGACTACCTTTGAACTGAGGTGAAATATACACTCAAACCGACACCCTCATGGTATGGAAAGTACTTGTCTCTACTGACTAGATGACGTTATTTGGGTTGCATCCACAAGCATGACCTCATTGGCACCCACACAGCTAAAAGATACTCTATTTGTGTTTCCAGGATCTCTAACTTTTATTTATTTATAAAGGAGAAAGGGTCTGTGATTACACAACTAAATACTGGTGTCACGCACGCCTGGGGTGCCACACAAAACCTTAACTTTGGCACCTCCTGACTCCTGGATGGCTTCATTCTGCAAAATGGCTAAAAACTCTGCAAAACTACTAAAACCAGTCACCTACTCTAGAAAATTCTAGGGGAGAATGGAAAGTGTTTTTGAGAGAAGAAACAGAGAAGGATAAAAACATTAAATAAATAAAGGCATGAAAAGCAGCCGTGGTTTCAATCACTTCCAAGCACTCAGGCCCCGGTTCACTGTGCATGGCTTCCTCAGCTCTGCAGCTCCTTAGGTCCTTCAGAGATCACACCCCTGAGAGGCACCAGGATCCTGCCTGCAGCCCAGTGCCAGTGCTACAGCCAGGGGCTAGGATCAGCCCCTATCCCTTCCCCAGCTCCCCAGGAGCTCTCGTCATACTTTACCAGAGGAAGCTTTGTGCTGGGCAGTTAAACTGGCCAGTAAGGTATGGTGATTTCTTTTTCAGCTGTGTGTTTTATGGCCTTTGGGGTGCAACAGGGAAGAGAAAGAAATCTACTCTTCATGCTTGGTATGTGATTTTCAAATGCTTGTAAGTTTCTCAGCTACATCTGATTTCCTTTAGAGTCACTAATAGCCCTGCTCTTTGCTGCAAGTTATTTCCCCTGCCAAATTTTACCTTTAGAGCTCTGATTAAAAAAATACAAGTTTCAAAAGAAAAGTCAAGAAAACATTTCAGTATGTGAAAAACTTATTTATTATCCTGCCTTTTTTTTCTTTTTAAAAAATTTATTTCCTGAAAGAAAAAAGACCCTTTTCAGGCTGCATTTGCAGACAGCTAAGATCAGCCTGAAGAATACTATGGGAATGTAAAGTATCCTACAGCCCTGGCTCTAGCTGCTGCTGCATTATCAGTTTTAGGACTAAAAGGGCATAAAAGCCTATAGGGAGAAAAGGGACGACAGCTTATATTAACTGGAAACCTACATCAATGCCAACGTTCTCCTTCTTGTCACTGCTTTTAATATGCACTCTCATAAAAGGGGTTATGAAATGCAGCCGAGTTCGTGCAGTTTCTTCTAACAAATAAGCCTTTATACAGCACTTGCTGTTACAGCAGAGAACGGGTGCCTGCTCTGCTCAGTGAGGAGAGACATGTACAGAGCTCTCCAGTCAATGGCAGCGTTGACTCTTGATTGAGATTTCACTCAGGCAGCCAGGTCTTAAAAGCCAGCGTACCAAGCCGCACGCTGGTTACCTGGAATAAATACCCCGGATGCATAACGACAAGGTTGACTTGGGAGAGCAAGAAACACACATCTGTCATTAGCAAAAGTGAAAAAGTTGGCATCTGTTCACTCTGACAAGAGAAGGGAAAAAGATGTGTGCACTTACCAGCACCCAGGGCAATATCCACACCCACCTGATCGTACTCCGAAGCTCCTGGGTACAAGGGCCAGCCCAAGAACAGCTCTGCAATGACACATCCCAATGACCACATATCGATTGCTTCACAAAAGGGTAAACCGAGGATGATTTCAGGGGCTCTGCAAAGGAAGAGGTCAGAAAACATCAGCAAGGGGAGCAGAGCTGCTCGTCTGGCATAGGGCAGCTGGTGCCCATTGTGACACTCATGGAGCTGCCGCCAACAAGTGTCACTGCTCTGACAGAGCTGAGGGACACACTGGCCACTGGCACAGTGCCTGCTAACCAAACATTAGTCGGTGAATATTTATCCTTGCAGAAGAGTACTGTGGCCGTATATAGCCAAGAGACAGCCCTATGTTTTGCAGCGTTTTGTAAAGCAGAGAACTACCATTGCTTTCATCCAGCAAGTGGGACTATGAAGGCACCCAATCAAGGCCCCCACTGGAGGCTCTCAGGCTCAGCTCACTGTCCTGTGGAGAACCATGCAGATCCCCTGCGGTGAAGCATCCTCTGTTCACACAGCTCCGCGGGTTCACAAACAGCCAGACATAAAATAATCATTACAGGACTGGTATAAAAGGATTACTGACTTTTTAAACAAATGGCTGTAACAATAGAACAGAGAAATAATGCAATTAGGTCTATTAGACCTAAGCCTTTTCCTCAGGAGGAAGTAGCCAAGAAGCCTTCCTTTCCCAGTCTGTCACAGGCACCTGATTAGATTTCCTTTTCCCTTTCAGCCCAAACAGCCAAAACGCACCAGCACTCTGGCTATGCATTTACTTCCGGCTCCAGGAGATGCCACCAAAGCACCTCTGCTCCCTCCCCTGTCAGGGGGAATCTGTCCCACTGCCCTGGGGTGATTGGAATCCTTCTCCACTGATGCCTGAAAGGTCTTTAGGGTGAGGTGAGACGAGATGAATCCTGACCTATGTGCCCCAAACACATAGGCGTTTCAAGAACTTCTGTGTGAAAGAACAAAGAGTATTTTCCAAATACTGAAAACCTTATACACACAAACACTTTCCTTACTCTTCCCACCTCTGCCTAGATGTCCATATGCAGTTATGTGACACAGTTCCTATTTACACAAGGGCCTCCTACAGCTCCTCTCCTGTTCTTCTTGCAACACTTCTAAAGCCCCAGCTTCTGGTTTCAGGTGATGTACAGCAGAAAGAATAATTTACTCTCCCATACTCCTCTAAAGAAAAAAAAAGAAAGCAGAAGACAGAGAAAAGAAAGACACATTGCTTTAAAACTTTCATCATTTTAAATATAGCCTTGGGATTTCTCAGGCCCTCTTGCATATTTTGGGAATGCCTGGGGTTGGCTATTGAGCAAATTGAATGCCACCATCCAAAGCTCGGAATAGGACCCATGGTTCCCAGTTTCCCATCTGTCATCAGGATAAGATCTGACACTAGTGAGATCATACTAAGGATTACCAATTGCAGTGGAAAATATTATGTTTCAGTCACACCATTACACAGTCATGTCAAGACAAGTCTTTAGCCAAGAAACCAAGCAAAATGGTAATTTTTTTCCAAAGAAGCAAAGGCCCTGTAGCAAGAATCCATGCCCCATCTTCAGTCCACAAACTTCCACAGTTTTGGGTGGACTTGTAATGATAAAACTCCCAAACTATCTCTTCTCAAACCAGCAATGCAGAACGTAAAAATTACAGGAAATTCTAGGATTTTAAAGTTAGAATTTTCTGTGTCATTTCCACAAAAAAACAAGTCAGAAACTTAAAAAGTGGCTACCTTAGCCCTTCCAGCTTCATCTGTGCTTGTCATTGCCATACCCTATTGCTCTGTAGTCCACTGTGACAAACTTTTTATTGTAACAGCAATGTCTCCTCATGAACAAGGGGTTAATTTTCCTCTTTTCCTCCCTATTCCGTCATCCCGTCATCCCTGTCATCCCTACACACTACTCGACACCTAGACAAAATGCAGAGAGAAAAAGACAGCTATGGTGACCTGAATCTCATTACTATGTAAATCCTGCATTCAAAGCCATCTGCCTCTCCCTGTCTGCCTTCCACATTGTGAACGAAATGTCCCTGGTCACTAATGAGAGCTCAGCCACGCATCGCCTGAACTTCAAATCCCTCCCACTAACTCAAGTGGAGGGGTGGACTACAGGGATATTCCCAACATGATTTTGTGTAGAAAACTCCCTGTTCATAAAAATCACTTGCACTGCTGTCATATGCAGCACACACCTCCTTCCCTCTCTCCCCACACTTACGCTGCCAACACCTTCAGACCCCTGCAAGAAGGGATGACCTAGAATTTGAGGTTCCAAAATCTCTAACTTTTTTTTTTTCTCCTGAGTCTTTGGCTGTCCAGTGGGTTTTCCTTAAAGCTCCACTTTCTGGAGTGCAGTAATTAGGAGAGAATTTATTTTTTTACATGCAGAAGAAGCTTTCCATTTCCGCTATTGGGAAGAAAAGCACAAACCAATGTCTCTATTATTTAAACACATAAAATGCAACTAAACAGAACACCATTCATTCTATGAATTCTAACAATGGTGAGAATGTCTGTGAGAAGGGGCTAGATCTAGGTGATATGGTGCCCTATTTGGTACACGAAAGCCAGCACTTGCTGGGGTTTTCCCCCAGCCTTCACGTCATAATTGCGATTTTTCCATGGAGAGGGAGTGGCCTTAAGACAAAAAGATCTTGTTAACTTAATTACGCAGTCATTAAGACACCTCAAGAACAACAGGTAATGGACACCACACAGGCTTCCAGATTTTCAGCCAGCAGATACCTCCTGTTTGCTGTGTGAAAGAGGGAGCTGGAGTTACCAGGAGCAGTGCTCTGCCTGCTTGAGATGGCCAGCGCTAAGCATTTTGGGGCAGGATGCTACGAGCTCTGCAATGAAACAACCTGTCCACTGATAAAACATCTTTGAACCTCTACTGTGGTGGATATTGCTCTTCATGCTCAGTTATGGATGCATACATCCTTCCGCACATAGTATCTAACATGTGCAACTCCTCTCTTCCTTAACGTAAGCGTGTCATTTTTTTAAGACAAGGTGACATCTTGACTCCCATCACATGTTGTGGCACAGAGTTCCACAGGCAACCTCCTGCTTTCAATAGCATCTAAACTCAGCTGTTTAAAGCTTGATTTTCCTTCATCAGGTTTAAATTTGTCACCTCTCACTTCATGTTCACATAGATTGGTCTAGAGGTGAAGACGGAAGTGACTGAATCACCTGTCCTTTAATGTAAGTTATTTTTGTATCTCTGCCCTGTTCTCTCATGGTCTGCAGCAGCTTCTGGCTTCTCAGTGTACCATCCCATGGATGTTTCAATCCACTTCCACTGCCTGACCCTACAACTCCTCTTCCTGACATGACTGCTTGGAGACAGGCTGAACAGACCTAGAAAGAGTTAAACACAAGGATATTCCCCAGACTTATTTTACACTATTTGCAGAATGATTTCGCGTTCCAGTCTTCCCTAAGCTTAATATTTTGTTTGCTTTTGGAGTGACACGAGGCATTTCAGCAGATGTTTTATCTGGGAGATCCTCTGAGACACACAGTCCTTTCTCCAGAGAAGCTGCAGTTAATTTAGGACATAGAATTATGCAAAAATAGTTCATTTTTTGTCTTCCAATGTTTACTGCCTTTCAGTACTGCACTGATCTGGCATAACGCTTTCTGTAATCTAGATCAAGTCCTTTAAATGCTCCTCACTCTTTTCTGCAGCCTAACCTAAGCAAGTCTGTGATATCTGCATGCTTGAACACTTCACTACTGGTCCACCAGTTTTTACAGATAATTAATACATTAAATAACTCTGGTCCTAAAATGTGCATGCAGTCCACAACTGACCCTTGTCTCCCTAAAAGCACTCAGATTTAACTCAGCAATTAAAAGGGTGTAATTTTTTTTCCCAAAGGGAAAGAAAACAGTTTCCCATGCCTTAACCAGTTCTTGTGTGGGATTTCTCCATTCTGCAGCTCTAACACTATGTAACAAGGGAAAATGCCCTATTAAAGTGTGCACATCCCAGTACTGCAATCATAAATCGGAAGGACGATTCACATGGCAGCAGATCCTCCCGAACAGCACTGAGATCTCTCCATGGCTGCACAGGGAATTATTTCCTGTACCAACAATACAGGTTCTTTAACGCAGGCTCACCAAACCTTCCGATTGTGGTGAGGGTCTTGTCTGACAGCACACAATGGAGCCAGCTGCCAGATACCTCAACACATGCAAGAACATCCCCGTTTCCCGCTCTCCACCCATTTCTTGGCTGTGCATCTGCAACACTCTTGGCACAGTAATTCCTGCCTCCAGTTCAAGACACACAGAAGGAAAACAGAAAACTTTGTCCTCCTGTCCTTCCTCTCCCATGAGCTGCCCTCGATGTCTTCCAACAAAAGGCACTCTCCTCCTGCATGCACAGGCACAACCTATTCTACAGCTCACACAGATCTCACCAGCATAGACCAAAGGTTTAGAAACCACTTGCCACCAGCCTGGGAAAGACTGAAGAGCCCTGCCAAGAGCCTCCATCTCCAGGACAAAAGCAGCCATCCCATCCCCACTTCCCACATCTCCTACCCCTTTCCGACCAAATTACTTGCCTGGACAGCAAAGGGTGACCTGCTCCTCGGCTCAGCAGTGGGTCCAGTCAGTCCCCCATCCTTTGGAGTCCAGCCTGAATGTGCCTGTGTACACCAGAAGGCTGCTGGTGACAGTGCCCCAGGGCGCCAGGGTCCCCGTGCTGGCAGCACCCACAGGTCCCCAGAGGCAGAAGTGCCATCTCATCATTTGCTTGCACCTCACACATGACCCCGTCCTGCTTTCAGGCCTGCTGCTGGCAGAGTATTTACTTTAGCAACCCTCCTTTGTGGCAGGGTAATTTCATTGTCTGGTGTTTCTGTCAGGAAAATTAATTACCAGTCTAGCTCGCTGGCTTTTTCACCCACACATCACAGGACATTAAAAACAAATGCCAAAAAAAATTCATTTCCACAGACTGGGATTCAGAGAGCTGGGCTCTTTCTGAATTTTAAAACTTCCCCGCAAACTGCCCTCCTCAGGGATAATTTACCACCTCTGGCAGGGTCCCATGGCCAAGCGTGATAGTCTCAGCAGAGTCCTTCATGGACAAGTATACATATCAGACAAAAATATAACTCAAAACTTTATACTTGCTGGCACCTTGAGCAGAGAGTGTTCCTGCTCCAGAAGAGGATTGGGGGCAACTGTAGGCAGTGCAGACAGACCTACAGTGAAGATGTCTCTGAGCTGGTACACACAACTCCTGTCTTGCTCTACCTGCTCGTCTCACCTGCTATAGCCTGAATTCCTGGAAGCAGCAGATTTCATATCTGCACTCAGAATGCCCTGGGCAGAGGCAGAGAGGCAGGAGCTGAGCTCCTCTGCCCAAGCAGGGATGCACTGACCAGCTGCATGCCCAGGGCTTCACCCCACTCAGGGTGTGTCCTCTCCTATGCACCAAGATACCACTTGTGAGGACAAAGAACCGCATCCCATGTGTCTTACAAAGGGGTTTTTATTCAAGTGATGGAGCTCTATCCTCCTCTCAGATGAACCCTTTCTTTGGCATCTTTATGGACTCCTTCTCATACCCGCTCATTTGTATTTTGTGGCGCTGTCCACCTTTTATTGCCATGTACTGTAGAATGCAGAGTACCCTTAACTCTTAGGTAATGGAGGTGGAGTGCACACAGAATCTTTTTTTTGTTCCTCTGCACCTCTCAGACTCCAAATCATTTCTTAAATGAAGGGATGTAAAAGAAGACAGGCTCATATTCTGGAAGTAAAAGGTTACAGTTGCTATTTCCCTCACCCCTCCACCTCTCCACTCGGACAGACACCCGGAAGGGATGCAGACATCAAATATGGATGACCCCCAGACTAAGGCCATCCTCTGCTCCAGGGCTGGGCATCTGCAGACTTTGTGTCTGTGATAAAGGCAGCTGCCAGGGCCAGAGCTTAACATCCCTACAAGCACCAACAGCTCCTGCTTGCTCACTCCCCATCCCATGCAGTAGACAGGAGAGCAGCTCCAGGCCCCACTTGTGTCACTCAGCAGGGAAATGCTAGGCTCATCCTCACTGCTGGCCTCATGGCAGGACTTCTGCAATTCTCCTGCATCCCTGAGCAAGGGACAGCCCTGGGAGTCAAGACTCACCCCAGATCATGAAGGCACACCATGCCTTTCAGATTCCAGCATCAAGTTCCAACCATGGAGAGGTCAGTCAGCCCAGGATTATTCCTGAGGGAAGGAAAGGACCACTGAGAAATGCCACCCAGTTGGTCACAGTATACTGTTTGCCCACAAAGATGTGCTGGTTTGAGTGATAAGGAAGGACAGTGCCTCTACAGGGCCTTCTAGCAGGCTCTGTATTTCACAGGTCAAAAACACAGGTCCACCTGGTTTCTGGGAAGGACTGTGGGTGTAGCCAGAGCCATTTCCAGGGCTGCCAGACCACCTGTACAACCACCACGAGAGGGGAGCTCCAACACTGCACTGCTCACATTGACCTTACCCATCCCTCAAGATTAGTCTGCAACACTTCAAAAAATATCTGAATCGGCTCAAAGGACTGGAAGCTGGATCCACTCAGCCCTCGGTGATGGTTTATGTTACAGGACGTAAGTATAAATGGGAGGCTGGTAACCAGTGAGGTACCACAGGGGTTTCTCTGGGAGAGCCATGGTGTCCATGACAGCAGCCTGCTCCTCTTCCTCTGCCACATGGAGAAAATGGTGCCAGGCTCTTCCCTCAGGTGGGTAGCAGAAGGCAGAGATAACAGACAAACTGAAACAGGAGAGGATCCCTCTGGGAATGGGGAAAACACCTCCATGGTGTGGATAAATGAACCACCAGCACAGGCTGCCCTGAGGGACTCTGCAGTTGCTATCCCTGGAGGCTTTTAAGGCCCAGCAAAACGAAGCCCTGATCTTGATCTCATGGCAGACACTACCTTGACCATCAGGTTGGACTAAGTGACCTCCCAAGGCCCCATGTCACCTGAACTTCTCTAACTCTGTAAGGTCCAGTAACCATACAATTCTCAACAGGAAGGTCACCACGATTCTCCTACACACAGGAGAAATCCTACACAGCTGGGAGTGTCTCAGGTGGTACAGGTGCAGGTCCCAGGGTGTTTTAATCAGGTGTACAAACACACAGTTCTGTCGTTTAAAAACAGGGAGCAAGTTACACAACAATTACTTCTGAACTTGACTGGAGTAATTATCAACCGAGTCTCATGAGCCTCTCACTGCTAGCTAAGGGTATTTAATAGCAAATAAATCACAGAAGCAGAGTAGACTACCCACCCCTGGACACTGCTCGTGTTCCACCAGGGTGCTGACTGGGAAGTGTGAAAATACTCCAGAGGATGGTATCAGAAGCAGTCCAGGCTAACCTGGAGCTCAGGGAAGTCACCCACTCCCTCCCTGCCCTGATCCTGGGCAATCCAAGCAATGCCTGTGTCACTCCTGGCAAGCATTCAGCTAGCCTGTCTCAGAGACCTCCCATGGTGGAGCATCCATAAACTCTGCTGTGCCCCAAAGGACTTCACCCCTTGTAATTTTAAGGAATAATACAGCTGTGCATAGCTGACTTCATGTCATGCTTAATTACAACTTGTTGTCAACCTGGCATCTATGTAATACATATGGAAAAACATAATTTAATGCATCTCACTTGACTTTGCCTATACCTGGCTTTCTGCCAGGCTGCACCTCCTCCCTCTCCTCACTCTGCCTCGGCCTCAACACATACTCAGTACATATAACCTTGTCTCTTTTCCTCTCTTGCTCACTATGTCTGTTTCTTTTTTCCGCTTCATCTTTTCCGCTCTCTTCCCACACTTACTGGGGACAGCCCACACAGGAACCCCCTAGACCCGTGAAGGGGGTGCACACCCCGCACCTGGAAACACAACCCTATGCTGCTACGGGTTTGCATCCATCTTTAAAACTGGGGAGTCACACAGACACATCTCAGGCACTCCAGCAGGATCCCCCTGCTTGCTGCCACCATCCACGAGGCTCTTGGAAAAAGCAATTTCCATAGGTTAATCCTGGAAGACTTTCAAGTAAACAACACTTACATATCAAGCACTTGCCATCCCTATGCACCTTTCTTGGGATTAAGAAAGCTGGATTCAGCCATGAACAAAGCCTGGGTTTGAATGGGGAGGGAGGGGTCCCTGCTGGGAGGCTCTGCACCTCTCTGCTCCCCTATATACATTGCACATACACACTTCATTTAGGTTAGGGCCTTAAAGAAAACCTCCCACTCTCTTCAGCAAGAGCATGTGAGCAAATAAATGACTGAAGCCCAGAGCTGGAGAAGGCAATGCAGCTGTTTGTGGAAACAAGACAAAAGATTTAGAAACACTTGCTTTTTTTCCCCCCTCTCCCATGTCAGGCTGTTTACAGAAACCAAGGGATGAAATTTTGCAGACAAAACCACTGAGAGCAGCCTGTCAGTCTCGAAGGGAAGGAGAAAGGGAGGGAGAGGGAGAGGGAGGGGAGCGTAGGCTTCTTTCAGGATTATGGATCATTGCTAAATTGCTCTATCAATTATTAAACCCATCACTCAAAGTGCAGTAACCAAAATATAGCAGATAAAGCCTTTCTCATCCACTCTCTACCAGCTGCTCTCCTCCTCCTAAAGCCAGAGGGGAATGAAAATTCCCATAGTTTATATTTTATAAAGATCATTTTCCCTGTGCCTTGAAAATAAAAGATTTTCCGGACAAGGTACAGTAGAACTGAGCCCGCGGCGGGAAGATATTAAAGGAGGAATTGCCCTTTTGACTAACAGACCCAAGGAGTAAAACAAAATCTCTCCAATCAATATGATTTCTTAATGCTGACAGGTTAAAACATTTGTCTGTGAATAAATGAAGAGGCAGGTCTCAGCCATCAATAGCTGTTAGTTGCTGTTTGCTCTTTGCCACTGCTGCTGAACAGATCTGAGATCAACAGCAGGGTGGGCATGGTCCCAGGAAAGGACAGGACAAAGGGGCATGAGGCACCTGGTCTGGCCAGTGGCTCTGTGGAGAAGGAAACTGCAACCATGCATCCAGGGTGGGACAGGAAGCCCTGGGTGAGCAGTGCTGAGAAAGAAACACACAGGGAGGATGATCAGGACCTGACATCCAGCTGGAAAGGCTTCCATGTGTCTACCAGGGTCTGGATGGGTGTGAGTTTTTAGCAGCACCACATGCACTTGCTGGAAGCATTTACCATATGCATCATCTGAAGCAAATGCACGCCTGAGTCCTGGCAAGGGCCTGGCTGCAGCTCAGGTTAAACATGCAATCAAGTGTTTTGCTGAACCTGAATCCCCTAGCAAGTCCTTGCCATGATTGAGCTGGAAATCATAAAAGGCAAAAAAATGCTATTAAGCCCAATAATGGAAAAGAAAGCCAGGCCCTGGGTTTGACTAAGAGCCTGCTAAGCTTGTCCTGGCCAAGCATCTTTGTACATCCCTGGAGGAAGCCCTACTGGACTGACCACAGTCATACTCACCTCTCTGGAATCAGAAAAGCAGGACTCCATAAACTTGAGAGGAGGTGCACAAGAGGGAGCACCAGGACCATCGCCCCGGGGGTCGGCAGCTCCACGCTGAGCCAGAAGCACAGAGACACGCACAGGGGGTGGTGCAACAACAGCTACATTCAGCACAGCGTGACCTCTGGTTGTTCTCCCAAACAAAGGGCCATGCACGGGGGGAGGGTTGGGGCTTTCCCAGGTTATGGAAGAAATCAGAGAATAGAAAAATCATAATTTGAAAACAAAAGCCCTATCCATGCAGGCAGAGAATGGATGAGCCGCAACGTATTGGGTGCAGCAATCCCCTGAAGGAGGCATCTGATCAAGGGGGGAAGAATGCCAATTATGTGCTCCCATTCATGCCACTGCAATGAAAGCATAATTCTGACTCTGCTTTCTGACCCGCAATATGCAATTTATGCAAATCCAAGCTGTTCTCGCTTCCCTCAGAGCCAAGTGTCCACCAATGCCAGAGCTGGCTCTAACTTTTTGTTTTCCTTTTCAAATCTATTGTTTTCACTGCTGAATATTTAAGACCTTTTGTTGTTGCTGTTGCATTTCTTTGGAAATGAAATAATAATTGAAAAAATCCCACAGCACACAGAAACAAACAAAAGTTGACTTCTCCTCTCTCCAGCCATTCTGCCACGCTCAGTTCCATCCCAACCCCTTATCGTTCCAGCCCAGAGCCTTGCCACATATTGGCCAAGTGAAGCTTCTTGTGTCTGATCTGCAATGATCCTGACACTTCTGCTCACAGCAAATACTGAAAGTTGCACCAAGCTGCATGGTGGTTTTATAGGATTAGCCCGAATACTGAGCCAACTGTCAATAAAAGGCTCCAAACCATTTCTATCCCTGGCAAACATGGATACGAACCAGACTCAGGCCATGATCCTAAGATTGGCTTCAGAGAACAAGTAGCAGGTCTGAGGCTAAAAATATCAAATTGCTGCAGCCTTCCTTAATTTTTTTTCCTTTTTTTAAGCATGTTTCCCGGCTGCCTTTTTTTTTTTTTTTAATAATTATAAAAAGACAAAGACAAAAATAAAGTACTTATCCTGCCTGCTCCTCGGAGAAAGGAGCATTGCCCTTTACTTATCTCTGAAAAGCCACACAGATTTAATCTTATTATTAGCCGCAACTATTTGTATTTCTGCAGCACACAGAAGCCCCGGCAGAGCCCGGAGCCTCACAATGCTAGATGCTAAAACACACCGTGTTAAGGGACTGTGTCTGCTCCAGAGAATTGATGATCTAAGACGATGTGTGGTGACAGGGGAACAGATTGGTGGAGCAGTTCGCCCAAGATCATACAGTGAGAGCACAGCAAAGCCAAGAAAAGAAGCGGGGTCCTTGTGAACAGTGTGCCCTATCTATCTGACCACGTCTTCTACTTATTATAGCAGGGAACAACAACAATAATACACGGATTTGAAGGCTCTTTCGAAAGAGAGGGGTATTACTGAGGTAAGGCAGATTTTAAGTAAAAATGACCTGTAGATATCACCCAGCAAGACAGCAGCCATGCTGGGAACAGCTCATGAAATCAAGGCCCACTTTTAAGCCCCGCCTGGTGACTCACAGCACCCTGCCTACGCTCCAAGGACCTGCTTGGTCCACACAGAAGTTTAAGGAAAAGCTTGGGAATGCCTGCTCATCTGCACATGGAGATATGCGTGGCAGCGAACAGCAGGGACGCCTCGGAGCTGCCCCAGTTGGCCATTCCTGCTGCACAGAGTCGAAAATTTCCACTTCCAACTCAAGCCCTACTTGAGTCAGCACAGCCGGCAGAGCAGGTGACAACAGCGCCCTGCACAAGCGTTGGGACGCAGCACAGATTGCAGAAACACAAACCCACTCTTAATTTAATTTATTTTTATTACATTTATATTAGGGCTAACATCTGGAAGTGTTAAGTAGAGCCCTACTGTACTAGATGATGCAAAAAAGTGTAAGAAAACAGTCCCTGCAGTAAAAAACTTGCAACCTAATTTGGGATCCCTCATCACCCTGGAAATAAAAGCTCCGGGACTTGCTGCTCAGCATCTGCTAAGACAGGATCTGCAACCAAGCCTGAACAAAATGCAATCCCTGACCCACTGGGGTGACCACTATGAGTCTACATCCTGCAGCTACCATATTTTAGGGCCAAAGACCGCAATTGCTCCCTTGTCCAGAGATGGAAGAGGGCCCTTGTAGCTGTAGCAGAGGAACAACTCTGACTTTACACACAGATGTGTGACTGTCACACATCTTAGTGGAGCCGGAGAGAAAACCAGGATACATTCACGAACACAAGTGTGGTGTGGTGGCAAATAGTCCCAAAGGAACCGTGATGCTTGCGGGAAGAAAGGCACCACTTCGGAAGAAAGACTTTAAAAACAAAGTCTTCTGCAAAGTTAAGTTCATTCTTTATTTAAAACCATCACATGGAAAATTCAATTGTTCTCTAATGCATCTCTGTACCAAACCAGGAGCCTAAATTCAATCATTAAAGTGTGAAGCCGATGAATTTAAATCCATAGAAAGTGCAAATTTCAACACAATTTTAAGTAAGGAGTCGCTCCCAACACCTTCATAACATGTCAACACATAGTCATATATTTGTTTCTGGGACTCTTCAAATGTCTCCTCTTACTGTTTCGTTTTTTTCTTGCCAAAACAAATTCTTAAAGCTATCCCGATGTTCTGAAAAAATATAAACATTTTCCGCATGTTAAAATCTAAGGTGGCCATGACAGAAATTTTGGAGAGACAAATCTTGCAGGGAACAAAAAAAAAAAAAAATCATACAAAAGAAACTTTTCACTATACACAAGGGGAATCTGAACTGATTCCCATCTGACTAATTTTAACTTCTAATTTGTCCTTGGATCACACTGCAGTACGGATGTCATTTTTTAATTTCACTGTTTTGTAAGTAGCCAGTACTGTCCTTGTAAAGGGCGAAGAAATCCCCATATATCAGGAATGCTTTTGGCTGAGAGGAAGTTTAGTAATTACTCCAGAGAAATAAATACAACAATCAAAAGTACTTCCCAGGACACGAAGGCAAAGATCCACCCTTTCTTGAAAGAAGGGGCTGTCTTACATATACGTTCCTATCTTCGATTGTCGTGACTGCCTGTAACCATTTAGCTCTCTGTTAAGTCAACTGCAGGGTTCAAGAACATTTCCTGGCATTCTTCACATTTTTTTTACATGTTGCAATTTTATCTGGTGTGTATCATATGCTTCCCCCTGAAACGCCTGAACCAAACCCTCTTCCTCCTGACAGAGGAGTTTGGGCTTCGTAAACTTGACTGCAGCTCTCAGAAACCTCCTCACTTGAGAGCTGCATTAGAAATTAGTGAAAACAGAGCAGGTTTGGCTTTGAGAGGTAAAACCACTGTACGCTCCAGCAGCAGGGGATGCAAATGGACCAACACCTCCCCTTAGAGACACTTTCATCCAGTTCTAAGCCCGTGAATTTATTGCCCCAATGTCTTGGAGCTTCCCTGTCCCTCCATCCAAAAATCTTAGTGTACGTTTCATTACCTTTACTGTGCCCTTCCGCAGCTCTATCCCTGCAGCTCCCCCGACACCCATTTTAGTTGAGGAAAGCCGTCAGTTTGGTTTAACTGGGGCTGTGACAGAGCTGGTGCCCGCAGTGCATCGGGCAGGAGCCTCCAGCTGGACAGGGGCAGAAGAGAAGGGCTCTGCATGAGGGGCAGCTCACTGCCCACCTGTGATTTACTACCAGCACACAGCAATATTTAGGGTGCAATAATAAGGTGGTACACGGGTGCTTTACCAACAAACAAGATGGGGAAGGGAATAACTGTATTTCCCCTGTTGTTCTAAGGGGAGGTTCACCAAAAGGTTAGCGAGAAAACAATGTAGGCCCATCGATCACCGGGACAGCTACCCTAGAAAGGTTACCCCGTGTTCCTGCCTCATTTTTCACATCTATAATTACCCTGCCGCTTCTCCTCGCATCCCACCCATCGCCAGGCAGCAAATGCCAACCACCGCTGCTTTATTAATTATGTATTTTGCTCACGCCCATTGTCGCCGCCCCACAAGATGCTACCGCGGCTGCAGGATTAAGCGGTACGACTTCTGTGATCTCCGCAGGGTGGCGTGGCCAGGAAAAAGGAGCTTGAGGGCTTTCCTGCTTTTCCTTCACCAGATAGGGGAAGCTACCAGCTCCATACCCCACTGAGGTGGGATGGAGGTGGGAGGGATGCAGCTCCCTACATCTGCCCTGCGAGAGGGAGAAGCGATGTAGGGGCATATGAGGGAAGACTGCTTCCATTCATGAAGGGCTCAGATTTCTCTTGGATCTTCATCCAACTGAAACAAATGCCAATATTGCTGAACATACTTAGCACCTCCTAAAGTGCAATCCTACTCCGAACAGTGCCTGCCTAAAAACAGCAACGCCAGGCTCCTTGTTTACTGTGTCTGCCTGATGCCCGATCTGAATGTCTCAGTTTAAAAAGAAAAAGAGGAAAAAAAAGAGTAATTTTTCTATATAGCAGCCCAGCAAACCCAACCACAGCTTCAAGAACCACTCTGGATTCATTTCTTGCATATTTATGCACACAGACACAAGCAGCCAAATTAAGAGTTATGCAGAGATGGGCAGGGGAAGTGCAAGGCAACGATTTGAAGACAACAAATTTGCAGGGAACTCGATACGTTTCTACTCAAAGTACAGCATCACGTTTCTGATTCAGGGGAGCCTGAGGGGCTTTTTTTTTGCTTTGAGGAAACCTAAAATAGCCTCCTTTGAGAACATGCATTCTGTAATCACCACTTCATCCTTCCGCAGTATTTCTGGATCCAGGCTTTTCAGTTGTAGAATAATAGTAAATATGTATAAAATACGGAAAACTTCTGCTTGATTGAGAAGTATATTCTGTTCTTGCTTTTATTCTGTCCCACCAGAAACTACAATTAATTTATGCTCTAACAATACTAAAATAATTATTTTCTAATTGTAACCATATCTGCAATAGAAGTCAGGATTGATGCAAAGTGGAATAGAAGAGAAATTGCTGACAAAAGCAAGAAGATCGCATGACAAAAGCCAGCACAACGACACAGAGTTGCATGCGTGTCCTGTTTTGGGCCCCAGAGAAGTTCACACCAGTTGAATGGTAATGAAAAGAGAAACACCCTGGAAAAGCCAGTAGGAGTAGACTCAAGAGGAAATTAAATACAGAATTTCTCTTGAGAAAAAAACCTAGAGTGAAAGCTTTTGCAGTCTTTGACGCTGTTGAGCTTGGAGATACTCACCTTAGGATCCTGATAGCAAAGTGCTAGGCACAAGTAGGATCCAGGAAAACCAGGAAGGTGTAGTCCTCCTTCACACTGCCAAGAAAAACCAAAAGCATGGCACCTGCTGACCTTCGAGGCTAATTCACTGTGCCAAATGCGCTCCACAACACATCCCTGAGACTGGGGGTGATCCAGGCACCTCTGCCAGACTTGACTGAAAGCAAGGGAAAACCACCAGAAGCACAGGCTTTTTGCCTTGATGCCCATCCTGCACAGAGAAGGCATGGGTGGCTCCTGACCAGAAGTCAGAGTTACCATCAGCAGAAAACCTCTATCACAGAGCTCATTTGAATGTAAGAGAGTGAAAGCCACCTACACCCTCCATCCACACCCCTTGTGCTGATTTCTACAGTCAGGCCTGGTTTGTAGTGATCTTCTTTCTTGCAGCGGAGAGGAACAGTGTCAGTGCAGTGCTCATCACCCCCTGAATCCATAAGGCAACGCTGATTTGTCACGTGAGTGTGAGGACTGACACTGTGCCCATGTATGGTTTGCTGGACCAAGAAGGGAGAGAGCCCTCAAGAGTGACCCGGAGATACCTAAAGCTTATGGTTTTGACACTGCCTGTGAGATCCTCATGGACATCAGGAGAAGAAAAGGAAATGCCCTTATTGTGTTTTCAGGGCCATTTATGAGAAAATGTTACTATCTCATGCATGATCAATTTAAAAAATCTAAAATTCAATGATGGGAATTTTCCTGCCCTCCTGATTAAGCCCATTTACAGCTCTTTCAGGTCAACGGTTTAGCCATAAGCTGGGGCATATGTGCTTGGGAATATCTCTTGGTTGTTTCTTTGAATTCCATTGTTTACTTACTTGTTACAGAAACAAAGAACAATCAACAGCACAGTACAGAGCCACATGCTCTGGAGTGGAGCAGCAGCCACAGACCCTTCAGAATTGAGACGGGTCCTCTGAGGACCCATCTCACTCACTCTTAGAAAAATCCCTGCTTTCCCACTTTTCCTTGAAGCAGCAAGCTAGACGAGGGAAGGATTAATTAGCTGATGTTTCTAAAGCTCTTTGAAGATGAAAAGTGTTATTTTTATTTTCAAGTCTCACCAAATGAAAAAAAAAATAAAAAAAGAAAAGGCCAGAGTAAGACTTCTGTTGTTTCCTGCAGAGAGAAGTCTCAGGACTGAGCTCCTCTACAGAGACACTTCTCCAACACCATGTATTAACGGGCAAGCCAACACCACAGCCCTTCCTCTGGGCCATGCATTAACAGGGTCTCTGCCCAGCTGCCTATTTTCATGGAACATGTGGAATTCAATACCACTGAGACCTCTCCCCCTGCATCAAATTTGCTGAATTTGTTCACCACATTCAAAAGTTAAGGGGAACACAGCAGCAGTGTGATCACACACACTTCGTTTCCTTATAAAAGCAGACTAAAAGCACATGAGGAAGGCCCTTGAATACAGATGCAGAGTGTCTGGCTGTCCAGAACCCTGGTGGGCTATTTTTTCCTGAAGTGTGAATCACAGAAATGATTTATCTTTCTTAAACACTTTGTACCTCCTGTTGGAATTTCTGTACATCTCTATTCTTTTTTTTCTCCTCTTTGGCATCACGAGGATGCACTCAAGCAGCCAAGGCTTGCTGTGGGGAGGACTAGGATCCCCTGGCAGCTGGAGAGCAACAAGAAGCTTACAGGTAGGGTGCCCTGCCCTAGGAAGACAAAAATAGCAAGAAGACAGACAGGATTGCAACGTATTAGCCAAGCTGTGCTTAACACCCAAGACAAGGACGACAACGAGCTGTTACAGGTCAGGCCTGAAATGAGCTGGAAACCAAGAAGGGAAAGACTCCCGTATGCAGCCCATTTACAGCTCCTTCAACTCCGTGATCTCATCAAAATCTCACCACCACCAAATATAAACAGGATGCTTGCTTTGAGTTATCCTGTTAGGTAACACTGAATATTAATCTCACTGATGCCAAAGGTCCAGCACCAGATATATTCGTTCCCCCTGACCAGGCAGGGCTGGCAGCACCTGTCCTGAGCCTGCTTTCACCAGAATTCCTCTCCCTGCTCTCAGCTCAGCAAGGTACAACGCACAAGAGCTGAAAGGTCCTGCAGAAAAACAGCCATCTGGTGAAGGGGCAGGAAGAACCAGTTAAAAACAGAGTAGCTCCACCATATGGAGAAAATAATTCAGTTGGGCAGTGTAGGAAGAAGCAAACCCTATTATAATAATTGTGTTGCCAAGTGATGTTGCAGACTTGTTTTTCCCCTCACGGCTTCTGCACTGATTAAGAGCAGAGCTTCCCCCATAATATGGCACAATCCCCACAGCAAGATCACATTGTTCCCCCAAGTGACTTGTGGGAATACCACGTTAGTACAAAAATGTCCACAGCATGAACTGAGCACGGAGACAGGAGCATTGCACCCCCTTACCACCTTGCCTATCCTTCCATTCTGAGTTAAAACACCAAGACTTTGGGATAAGCCAGCCTGGTTCAGCTGGACGGCATCCCGAGGAAAGCTGACTCAGACTTAGCACAGGAGGCAATTACACTAGTGACAAGCCAGGTTTGGAAAACTTCTGGCCCACCAAACCCAAGGACAGGTACCGCAAAACCTGCTTGGGGCTAAGGCACCTCTCTTCCTACACATGGGAATTCTGGTCCCCCTGTAATCACCCATGTATTCAGAACAGAGCAATTTAATAAAGCCCTGATTATAAACAGGTCCTTCTAGAACAGCTCCCCTTCTTCTTCAGGCTGTTGATATGAAGGTACCAGGTGTGGCAGCTCCAGAAGTACTCCTTCCCCTGCAGACTGAAGATGACTCCTGCCTGGAGATCACACCAATCCCCCCCACAAGTGCCATTACTACTTGGGCTCCTAGAGTCCCGCAATCAGATTATCATCACTAAGAGCTAACTATGTGCAAACGCTGAGTTTCCAGTGTCCCTCCCTGTCTCTCCTGGTCACAGCGGCACACCCCTGCTGGGAATCCATCGGGCAAGGGATCCACCTCCACTGCTGCTCCCTGCCCAGTCTCTATGCTGCCCCAGCCAGAAGTGCAAGGTGAGGTGCTGGCACCATCTCCTCGGTTAGCACACGCTGCTGCTGAGCCCGGCAGAACAGCTGCCCAGGCCAGGCCAACTCTGGGGCAAGGACAGATCTGGATGCCAAGCATAGACACCACACTTTTTCCTTTGTTTCCAACCCCCACCCCCTTTCCTCTTTCTCCCTCCTCATCCATTCCCATGCTGTGGCTTTCTGCTGGCTGCATTTATTTCCAGAGACATGCATGCTTGTAACCAGAGATTTCCTTGCATGAGCTGCCTTGCAGCTTGCATCTAAAATGGACAAACCCACTCATGTCTCCAAGGGCGTGGAAGACAGAGAGGGAAACACAGCCTCTTGCTGCAGGCATCTTTCCCAAGAAAGCAAAATCCCAGTCTTAGGCCAGTTAACGTATTAGTCATTAATTCTGGATAAAAGGAAACGTATTTGCATGGCCCTGCTTAGACAAGACTGAAATCTTAACATGCCCCTCCCCCTTCCCTGCTCTCCTTTAATACCTTATTAATATTATACGGCAGCACAAGCCAACATGCAAATAGAGCTCTATGCAAATACAGCTCAACGCAAAGACAGCTGCACTTGGTTCAGTGCGTTACTGCAACTCCAGGGGAATAGCCAGGGGAAAAATAAATCATATAGATGATAGAGAAAGCATGTCTTAGCTTCCAAATTTCCAGGGAGAAAGCCATGTGTGCACGTCTGTCAGGGCAGAGTTTACCAAGTTTCATCAAGGAGATAAGGTAGTTAATACTTGGCTTAATTAGAGGCTGCAACGTTCTCTTTGGGATGCTGAGAGGATTGCCCTCTTAAATATCTAAGGCTCTGTCTTGCAAAACCTAATTCTAAAGTGGACTTAGAAGTACAACTCTGCTCACTTAAAGGAATAGAGTCAGCTTTCCTGTACATTATTTCTCTGTTTATTATTTCACATCACATATACTTAGTTTCTAGACAGAAGCCTTGTTGCAGGTTTTCCCCAAAGCACAGGCCTGCAAACAGAAACCCTGAATTTGAAAGTCAATCACTTCCGCTCCTTCCCTAGCACTGTTACCAGCATTGCATTAATTGCTGCTGGCAATCAACAGGTCCCCAGGTATAACACTGACGAGGGGCAGAAGTATTTCAACTGAGAGTGATGAAGAGAACGAACAGAATGAAAATTTTACTTTGACACATGTGTTGTCTGGCCCCTTGGAGCAGGATCTAGATCAAGGGTGCTCTCAGAACTGCTGATAACTACCATAGCTGCCTGCAAGCAGAATGAAGTTCCATTTGACTCTAGCTGTGAGAAGCAAGCCAGCAGGTCAGCCCTAAGGGTGTGGGTGGTATCAGAAAGACTCAAGCATTTTGCATTTCCATGAAGACAGCTGTTGGAATTTCAGAAACTATACCCAGGTAAGGCAGGTGCAATTTATTAATCCCACTTTATGGCTGGGAAGACGAAGAGATGCAGCAGAAAAATAATTACAAGTTCACAGAAGCAAACAAGGAAACACCTTCCTTTGTCCTAACCTTGTATGTTAGCCAAAAGATCATCTTTGGATGCAAGTGCCAAGTCTAATAGTAATGCACATCACTGCAATTGGTGACCTTGCATTTAGAAATATTTCTCAGCTGTAAAGGACAGCTGAGAACACATTAAGGTCCCTTGGAGCACTTTTTGAGAACAAGCAGTCCAAGGAATGTGATTTTTGTTCAAGAACTATTTGGAAATGAGGTTCCCAGCTGGAAAGCTCATCTGCTAGAAATGGCAAAGGAACGAGGGCATCTGTCTTGCCCAATAAATACTGAAACAACACATCCCTGCTCCTAGCATAAGAACTGTGAGTCTCCAAGGAGCTGGAGTTCAGGAAAGAACTGAGCACAACACCTTGCATCCCTTACTGGCGTCTCTTCCAGCTGACACTGCTTCATCAGTGAGCCTGAAGGAAGGGCTTGTAGAAGTTATCTCCACATGCTTCTTCCAGGCACTGGGTTTTAGATTTTTTGCAAATACCAGCTTCAAATGAGAGAGAGAAGAAGGTTACAAAACAATATAACAACTGAAATCTTTGCAAAGCAACATCCTGTCTCTGTTGATCATTGATTCAAGACCAAGATGCGTTACTTTGCTGTTAACTGTACTCCATACTATTATCCCACATACTGCTTTTTATTACAGATAACGCTGTAGATCCACACCTGCTCCATGGGCAGGGCTTGTATTTGGAAATATCCATAAAGCAGACATCTGGCATGTAGCAACACATCAGAAAGGGCATCAACAATCTTATTTTTATTTTTTAAATTTCAGTGCAATCAGTCTTTTAGCATTTTTCCTTCTTTATGTAACTGGGAAAGGGCTGAGGTGAGAAGGATCCCACACAGAAAAAGAGCTGGCTTGCAATGCAGAAGAATGAAAGCACTGCTAAGAAAATGAGAAGACAGCTGGCTGCCACAAAGGGTGCCAGACCTCGTGTCTAAAATTAAAGAATCTCATGTTCTGAGGAAAGCACCTAGTCTCACCCTTAAGTAGAAAATTAAAAAGCAAGAACTGGAGCACACCATATTATCACTGGTGCCCAATGAAAACCTTACACAAGCTGGGATCCAGACTGAGCCCTACACATGTTGGTAGTACCTGACAGGCTTTATTCTTCAGTGGCTTGTTTCAAGGCCTGAATGCACGGAGATCAAAAAATGCCTGGTCAATGGCCAAGAGCTGGACCCACCTTACAAAGAATTGTCACTTCTGGTAGCACAGCTGGGCAGTCCTAGAAAGGCTGAAGCCAAGTGAGTCATAAGGTTGGCTTAGCCCTTTACCTAGATGTGATCTCTCCAGGCCACGCAAGACAAAATAGAAAACAGGCTTTTTACCCCTGCTCCAACACTGGTCACACTACCACACTCCCCACCTTCCCTGTCTGCTTCCCCAGCAGGAGCTTAACGGTTCTGGATTGGAGAGAGACATCCTGATTAACAGAGACGAGTAACAAAGAAGGTACCAACACAGGCAACTCCTGTACAGCTCTAGTCAGACATCAAGAGCAAGTACCACCTGCGGACCTGGAGTCTCACCTCCATGCAAAGTGCAGGGAAGCACAGCCCCAGCCTGGCTGCTGTGGAGGCTGTGGTTTCCACATATATCTCCTCCCGGTGGCACTGCTGCTGTTTTAACCAGTCTCTGCCCCAAACCCCAGACTGCCCCGCTGCTTATGACAAGCTGGTACAAATTCTCAGCGGATCACGGGCGGGTGGACCGGCTCCGATGCACCAGGGAGGTAAGATGGGGAGGGAGGCAGCAGCACTTAGGCAGCTGCTGTCACCAAAGGGCAGGTTTGTGAGCATGCCCCAAGAAGACAACTTGGTGAGCTCAGGACCAAGCTATCAGACACCGGTATGTAAAAATCAAGCCAGAGCAATGAGCAGAGTGATGGAGATCAAAGTGGGGGAACACATCGCCGGCCCACGGCTCGCTTCTCCTACGTTCCCGGCACCGTGGTCTTTCAGGTGGTGCTCGGTGGTTTGGACATTAATCACAGATGAAGGCTATTTTCTCTCTCATGAAAGCACAAACCCCCCAGAAGGCAGCCCGCCAGAGCAGGCTGTGATTCACCCAGCACTCGGAGGAGGGACTGGCAGAGAAATGCACCTCATAAGGGATCACAGACTTTGTGCTGTCCCCTGTCCTCGCCTGTGGAGCCGCCAGGGAGGTGAGCTTAGCTTTTCATATTAGCGCATAGTAAATTAAATCTCTTTCTTTTTAGAAGGAAGGGGGAAATTGCATCACCTCCCCGGTTTCCCAGCACTTGAATCTTGAATGTGTTTCCCACCAACAGCACAAGCAACGCGTTTCATGTTCAAAAGACAAAGAACAGCAGTGTGAGGGAAATGGAAAATTTACCACTCCTGATCAGGTAACAAATACGGGAGAAAAACATCCCTGTTAAACAGTCAGAAGTACTTTGGAGAAAAATCTCTTATGCTTTACCAAACTCTTCCCAGATTGTGTCTGTTTACAAAA
>VZTI01000537.1:1854379-1864406 GCA_013397865.1 Struthidea cinerea | reverse complement strand
AAAAAAAAAAAAAAAAATCCACTGTCACTGATTGAATTTTGAAAAATTAGTTTTGCACCTACTTTTCTTGAATTGCTTTAGCACTGACTCGGGAGTTCACATACTACTCCAGTCTTTGCAGATTTTCTTTCAGACATATTTTCTCCCTGGCTTTGGGCCAAGCCCTGGTATTCTTTTTACTTGGGGAAAGTCCTCAGGAAAGTCTGTCGCAGATTTGTTTCGAATTATGGGTCTTCGCCTGTAAAGATTCATCTCTTCCCATCACTGACTAACACGTGAAAACAATCAAGATCTGGTTATTGGGAATTTGGCAGGATCACAGAAATTACCTAGCTGTGGCAACCTTGGCTGCAACAAGCTGTGAAATAACCTTCGCAATCCATGGGTGAAACTGCAAGAAGCCACCTGAGGATTCAGGTACACTGTTATCAATATTAATATGAGAATCAACACCTATTTCCCCTGTTCCTATTTTCCTGGAAACTATGATGACAAGGTCCCAGGCAGCAGCTCCCTTTGCTCATCTGGTGGGCAACCAGAAGAAGGTGGATGCAGACCTTCTCCCTCACTCCCCATCCCGCTGTGCCCCTGCCCAGTCACCCCCCAGTTCAAAGTCACTGGAGGCCTTGGTTCTTATCGTGAAATGTTCTGCCAAATCAAATGTAAACAAATGACATGCACAGTTGACATGGCAACAAAGCAGCCCTGCACGCAACGCGGCGGCAGCATTTAACTCTGCTGGGCTGGGCACAAATTTGCAGGAAAAAAGACCAGAGCATGCAGGAAACTGCAAAGGTAAAGGACAGAATCTCCTCTCCTTTCCCTGGATGCCTGGAGAAATACACTGCTCAGCACCCAGGGGGTTGCTGAAAGAACAGCCAGACTGTCTCCTGCGAGATGTCTTCAAATTTCCAAGCAGTTTTGGGAGGCATGAGAACTCCAGAGCATCACACATGCTTATAGATCTCAAAGCCCCTCACAAAGGAGTTCAGCATTTCAGACTAGTCTTTCCTACTGAAGACTGGCAGCACGTCCCTCTTCACTCATGACCCACCCTTGTCTATAGGCCACTCACAGAGCAGAGCCCAGGCATCCACCACACACAGAACAATGATGAAAACCAGGGGAGAGAGTGAAAGGGCTCAGGGAAGGGATGCAGCAGCACATCGGTACAACCACTTGGTATACAATATTACATTATTTGTCCAACTTTCAAATCTCCCACCAAAATACAGCTCTAGGCACATACATACTTAATAAAAGGTGTCAGAATAAAAGTTACCACTGCACTTGGGCTCACCCTGGACTGTGTAGTTTTGTCAGCTCCCTTATATTAAGTCAGATCCAATGGAAGCTTGGAGCCAAAGGTGGGTGTTTACCTGCAAGCACTTTGGGGCAGGGACTGCAACAGTGTGATTTGACACTACTTTTCTCTACAGACCTCATAATCTTCTAATTTTAGATGCCCAGGACAATTTTCATGCTTTGGCCTGATAAAAAAATACCATGTGCTGCGAAAGAGCATTTTATTTTTATCATGGTGGGAGCACTGTTCCAGGTATGGGGGCACAAATCCCCACAGAGTATGCACAGAGGGTGTAAATACTTTGGGAGCCTCAACACCGGGAAGCATCTTTTTTGGAGCAAACTATTTTGGTTTCACCTCTCTGAGGAAGGCTTGCAATCTCTGAGTGCCCTTCCAGGAGAGCCTAGCAAGGCATGTCAAGTCTGCAAGGCAAAGCCCCTTTAAATAAAAGCAGCTGCTGATGTTAAGATAAGCATCCAAGCAGTAAAAATAATGAAGCTGGCTCTTAAATAATGAGTGCTGATGGCCCCCTCTGCTTGCATTCCTAGTCTAATTACTTACATGGTTAGCTCAGCCCTATATGCCTTTCAAATGCTGCCATTTAAAAATGAAAGTTAAATCCACTTGGAGAGGACAAGAACTAATGGGAACTACAATGTGTGCACATTGCTGCTGGAGCTGAGGGTCCTGCCATGGGGGCCTTTCCCCTGCGTCTCTACTTTCAACAGGAAAACACAATTTAAAAATCAAATGAGTTTCCAGCTTACAGAGGGAAGAATAGCTGTTTAAGATGGAGGAATCCACAGCTTTTGAGCTTGGGAATTCAAACTGTTGCCTAGCCCGAAATACTGTGAGCCTTGGGTTATGGTGCTTATGCCAGGGAAGGCACGAGGAGTAGCTGCTGGTGGTGAACCACAGGCCCAGGACACAGCCCCGCTGCTGCCCTGTGCTGGGACCTCCTCCAGCTCTGCCCAGCTCCAGGACAGCACCTGCAGCATCCTCACCCCATGTGGTGCACACCCCAGTCACGTCCCAGTCACACAGACAGAGCACCGCTGGGAATGGACACGTGTGTGAAATCCCACCAGCACATCCAGAGGGCTCCTAGCACAGCTTCCGAGATCAAATTAGAGGGTTAAGAGTTGCTGGGGGGAAAAAAAAAGAAAAAAGGAAAACAGAACCCCCCAAGAATAAGATAGGACTACACATACTGAACGGGATGAGGAAACAGCAGGAAGAGGGGCAGATAATGGCTTTGGTAAAGAGGTCAGGGCCCAGAGCACTGTACCACCACCACAAGAGGGGTGCCCACCTGAAGAAAGGCTGCAACCCCACAGGGCAGCACCCCAACTGGTGTCTCACATGTGCTCTTCCCGTTTAGTTTGGCACCAACATTTTGGCTCCAGAAGCTATCCTGGCCGCAAATTCTTTCCTGAAAATTTATCACATGCCTTTATACAAAGCTGCCAGAATAATTTATAGACACTTACCTAACAATATCTGCTTTTGCTGCAGTCATTAAAGAAATAAACAGAGGCTGGAAAAGAATCAGTTTGGAAAAGGGGCCTCTACTTAGGAGGAACAACAGGCTCGGACGAGCAAATGCTGCCCTGCCTCAGAGACAGGCTAGCGTGACAACAGTGATGGATTACGGAGAGGGATTGCTTCTCAAAATGACGTCCAATTACTCTTCATGCCCAATCAAACTGGTTTTAAGTTATCCCTCAAGTGAAAGAAGCAGTCCTGACCTGGAAGGGAAGGCAGGAGCTTTGTGTGTAAATAAATAATTAGAAATAAACACAGGCTGATGGTGCCCTTGCTGGGGTCTATCAGAGAAGAAATGAGAAAAAGCAGCAGTAATGGATTGCTTTCTGTCTTACATCTGTGTGGATTTTTTCTGAGATCTGTAATTTATGACAGATTGTTTTTATCAGCCAGTAAACAATGATTTATAACGTTAATAAGCAGCAATAGGTAAGTTCCCCAAATATGATTCCCCTGTGTACTTCCCCATGACAGGGATGGAAAAGATTTTCCTTTCTAACAGGAAGAGTGAATCTCACAAAACCATCAGCACCATCCAGTAACCACAAAAGCAAGTCCTGTGTGCTTGTCAGGGACACAAACCCAGTTTGCAGCCTGCCTTTGTCCCCATCCCTGAGTGCTCGCCCCTGAGCGAGGAGGAGGGAAATGATGGCTGGGCTCACTCACGCATACAAGTGCATGGAACTAGGGCTCCTGGCTTGCAGTGTGCTTGGGGATGTGCTGTGCCTTTCGGAAATGAAGCACCAGCTACACATCTACGCTGCTGGATGTATTCATTGCAGGCACTACATGTCTCCAGTGCCAGTTTTCCTGCATTTAACAACTCCAGAATGACCCTGACCACTTCAAGAAGGATATCGAGGAGAGCCTGACAATTACTTTTCTTTTACAATCTAGATTTGGAATAAATGGCTTGGAGGAATCCAGAATAACTCCCCTTGCCCTTTTCTCACAAGTTCTCACAAATTTCATACCTCCAAAAAGCACCTGCAAACAGCCAAGAGCTCAGACATAAAATGTGGTCATTAATGAAGATGTGCCTCTACTTCCAAAACGTAATTCATTAGGAGAGGAGTGAAGGGGAGGGCAGGAAGAAGGAAATCAAACGCAGCTTCCTTAATGTTCAACAGTATTCTATGAGTCCAGTTCTGGGGAATATGAGTAGTAAATTGCTGAGTGACTTTCTAATCTAATTATTTCACTTGCAATTCAAATTATTTTCTAATTAAAACCAAGCTAATACATTCTGAAATGTAAATCAGACTCTATTACCTTTTTTTAATTGCAATGCCGAAACTATTCCCCTTTTCCCTTTAATTGATAGAAGTCAGTGGGAGATTTCCACACATTCTCTTGCAGTCCTGTAGGGTTACTTCATACTGGCCTTGCCAGTCTCACCATCCTTCACCTCTGCCCTTCTTTCCACCACAGCAGAGGCTGATGCTCTTTGCTTAATAAAGCAAAAAGCCTAGAGAAAAAGGCAGAGGAACAGCTCTCTTCTCTCTGCCTGATGGCAAAGGCACAAAGGTACAGACAAAAGATTTCCATGAAGTGCCAGCTCTTGCCCTAGAAACAGGGTGTTTGTCCCTGGTCGGTGAGGACCAGGCAGCCTGGTGTGGTACACACAGCAAGCTCCCGTGGCTTCACTTCTCCTGCACTTGACGGCTGTCTTCGTTCAGGAAAAAAAAAAGAGGAAATAAGTACAGAACATTTTGTCCATTGAGCCAGCCCAAGTCAGATATAAATACATAAAGAATGAGCAAGGAAGCCTCTTCCGTAAAGGGAAGCTATTTTTGATTTAGGCAGGGCCCTTTCCAGACTGAAGACTTCTGAATAAACTTGCAATGTCTATATTACTTCCCTTTTCTCTCTAATTGACAAAACTAATCCTGCAGATTATCTCTGCCTTTAAGCTTCTCTCATATCCTACACTCGTCTTGTTTTTCTCCAAGTTTCTTGCAATTTTGACCTCAGCAGCTACTCAAGACCCTCTTGCTCCAGGGTGGGTGTCCCCACTCTTCCCCAGTACCCCTGGTGACCTCCCCAGGAGCTGGGCCACTGCATCCCTGCACAGTGGTGCTGCCTGGGCAGCAGCCCATCACAGCATGCCCACCTTCCTGCAGTGCTGCTGGAGGAACACAAGGCACTCACTGCCACCGCTGTGGCATGGGATGGGAGCGGACAGACCAGCGGGGAACAGCCTGTTCACTCTGCAGTCCACGCCTGCCTCAGCCCCAGCCTTCCCTCCTGACCCACACGGATCACGATGTGATGGATGGAGCCGAGCAAGCAAAGGTGCCATGAAGGGTGGGTGCTCATCCCAGAACGAAATGCCCGCAGCAAAAGCAAGTGAAAACCAGTGAAACCAAGCAGAGTCACACCCCAGCTGTGTGGGCAGCTGCTCCAGCCAAGACGGGCTGCACTCTTAAGCATTCCCCTTTTTGAGTCAGAAACGTGAATTAAAGGAAAAAAAAAACCCCAAAGACACAAGAATAAGGAGTGGCTGACACTCAGCCCGGCAGACAGTAACTGCATCGACAAGAGCAGCATGAACCCTCACCTGTGTTCCACTATTAATGGAATAAATTAATAGGGACTGCAGATGTGGAAAGGCTTGCCTTGAATCCAGAAGATGCCTAATCCAAATTCAGTGTGGATTTATACTTCCCACAGTCACACTGCCTTCAAAAAAGCTAATGGAGATACAAGTCAAAGGGAACTACCTTCCTCTGTGGTGCAAATACGCCCTTTTCTGACGTTTAACTTTTCAGCATTATCTCTAAAGTGATCTGGGATTTTCAAAATACAGGTTCACTTCATCCAGCAAACATCCATTCCCTGCTTGTTCTCTTCCTAAAGTTTGATGTTAAAGCTTGTACTGCTTTGTAGTTTACGTCACTACAACACACTAGAAATTATTTGGAGAATACAAATTATTAATTACTTGCCCTCACACATGGGCAAAAAATAAATCAATGGTATATGATTATTTTTTTCAGGTTAGTCCTCAAATGAAGTGTTTAATCTGAAAAAAAATCTCTAAATATTTAAAGTATTTAATATATATACAAAATATTTTAACTTTATATTATGCATTTAGATTATTGAGTCAGAGAACCAGCCAGGCAGTTAGAAATTTGGATGCCTTTTGAGTCTGAACTACCAGCACCTTTTAAAAATTGTATGTGGAGATATTTAAAAAAAAACCCTGGCCATAACACACAGTTTTCCAGAAGTTATCTCAGCAGATGGGTGATGATCTGTTATTACAGAAACCAATTTTGGACTTCTGGTTTACTGTATTGTTTAAAGAAGGTTCAAACCCCCAAACCTTACACATGAAGTCCCCATTTTCAAAGTAGCAGGGAGGAAGGAGAAGCAAAAATCCCTAGTGGGATTTTTATGTGTTTAGTAAGTCACTGGCAATCTCTTCATGATCCAGGTCATGGTAATCCAGCCTGTCTCTCCCTCTCGGCGACTTCAGTGGCTGGCTGCAGCTCTCCACACCACAGTGACACCCCTCAAAGCCACTACAGCCCGTTCTGTTTTTCTCTTCTGGATTTTAAGCCACGTGTTGCCTGGTATGGCCAGTGCACAGATGAAATAACACCATGCTCATCCAAACCCCTCCTTCCCAACTGGTTTGCGACTGCGGGGTGGTTTTGTCCCTCCTGGGTGCCCGTGGTTTCTGTGTTTCATTGCTTTGGTCTCTTCAACTCCTTCTTACTAGGAGCGTATTTCTGAGAGAAGCAGCAAGCGCAGGGGTGAGCGTGCAGGGAGGTAGTGGAGGGTTTGGAACTTGGCATTTGCAAACAAGGAGGTTTCAGGAAAAGAACAGAACAGGAATCACCTTGTGCTTCTCTCCTGCTCCAGGGTTTCGCCTTGCACCTGGCTGCCCCACCGTGATGGATTCCTGGCACAGGGGTTATCACCTTCCCCCCTGGTTCTTCCCAATTTCTTCCCACAATGGATGCTGAGGATTTTAAGAATCTGAAAGGCTCTGGGCAGCTGTGCACTGAGGAAGGATGCCCACCTGGGCAGCTTCCCACTCACCAGGGCCAGGGCTGGCAAATAACATCAACCACCCCAAACCCCTTTTCACAGGGGATGCTCTGGGGCCTGCCCAAAGCAAAAGGGGTAGAAAAACCACTGGCCTTGGGACATCCCCCATGCAAAGGGAGATTGGTATCTAAAAGTTAGAAAAGCACAAAAACCCCCAAAACCCCAATCAACCAACCAAAAAAACCCATACCCTGGACTCCCCCAGCAGCTCCTTTTCAGAACTCAGGAAAATTTTGAAAGCAGATTTTTCCAAGAGCTGTCATTTCAGTGAACCTGAACCACAAATAACTCCACAGCTGCTGCACTGGAGATACATGGATTTAAATCAAGAGAGAAGCAATTCCTGTGATTTCCATATCATGGAGAATCAGAGAGGTACTCTTTTCCCACCCAGGTTGTTCCTGCAGGTTTTCTCCCAGGAAAGGATAACCTAAAAAGTCACCTGCTAATCACCAAAATCATGAGATTGTAACTTTTGCTTTTTTAGGAACATATTCTGTTTTTTATATCTAGCTTGTTTTCAAACTCCTTTTTGCAATAACACTGAGATCTAGAAATGCTTCCTTGCTTTTTAAAGTTAAAAACCAGATTCTCTCAGGTAGGTAGAATGTCCTACCTGAAAAAAAACCCAAAAAACCCCAAAACAAACAAAAAAAGCAGATTACAAGACTTGATGAAAACAAACTAACAATAGAGTGTACCTATACCAGTGTTTCAGTTGGGCACTTTTCAGGTCAACCTCTCAGTTGCTCCCACTGCAGAGTGGTCTCCGACTGCACAAATGAGCATCCACCCACTGAACAAGACCGAGTCCAAATCAGCCACCCCTCAGAATGCCCCAGCCATGGCTGTCAGGTCCTTGACAAAGGATTTGCTCTGCAAACCATCTCCCACCTGGCCTCACTGATTGCTGAGGCACACAGAGCCACGGACTCGTGGGGTCCCACACACACTCCTTGTTCCGTGCCATCATCCATTGGGAGTCACTTTACGTTTCACATCTCTGTGCCTGTACCCGGAACAGTGTGAATTTTAGTGGGAACCCCTTTACGTGGCAGAACAAAAGCACAGGCCTGATTTATCACATGACCCCTCATTAAGCCCATGAAAGGATTAACAAAATTAATTGAAAGGGTTAATATATATCTGTAACAGGCTATCCTGGTTATGACATTTAGCTTCCCTGCCACAAATGAGTTATCCGGTCTCTTCTCTAGAGCAGAGATAAATGTCAACAGATATCAACAATCATGTATTATAAATATGCAGTGCATAATTTTTTTTCTCCTGCTGTTTTGAAGCACTACTGCTTCAGATGACAGGCATGAAATACTTAGAAACTTTTGGAATAAGATATTCTGAATCCTTCTAAACTTTTAATAACTTGCAAATTGTGCTGTCACCCACAGGACAGCACCAGAAAGGTGCCTGTGCCAAGCAGCAACAGCCAAAAACCAGTTCCACTCTCACTGCACCAAGCAGGTACCACTTCCCACAAAGCAGGCGTTGTAGCTGTTGGGTGTCAATTTGTTCTGCTCAAGACAGTGGGGTATTAAATGCAAAATAATGCAAAAGAAGATTTGCAGAAAAATCATCCAAGTTCAGTAAAATCTTACAGAGAGTTCTCAGTCCAAATGACGCTGGCTTCTCTCTCTGTCTGAGAAAGCATGTAGAGCCCACACAGGATACGCTTCCACACAGGAAGGCAGGATCTGCTTTACAGTAGGCACACATGTGCTAGATAGCTGTTGTTTACTAGGTCATGTTGATTTTGCTTTCAGCTATGTTTTCTTAGGCACCCACATCTCTTCATGTAGGAGTGCCTTAGAAATTACAAAATATTACTCCCACTCAACATGCACTCGTGTGTGTATACATTGGGTCTGTGTGTACATAGCTACAGAGATGCCCACCATAAACAAACATTTGCATCCATGAGCTTTCAGAAAAACAAAGGTATTTTTCCATCCCTTCACAGGAAAGGACTGCACTTGAAGAGAGCAAGCGCTACATCCTCACTGCTTTCATCCACTCCCCTCATCCCAAAAGTACTTTGGGATCCCAGCTCCTCTGTGCCTCACTTCCCAAGGGACCACACTCAGCACAAGCTCTGTTGGCCACCTCCCTCCTGGGGCAGATGGAGGAGCAGAATGGGTTCCTGCTCCGCTGAAAGTCTTTCCCTGCAATGCAAAACTCGCTTGCAACTCAGCGTTTCCCCACAGAGGGGCCTCCAAATGCGGATAATTTCGCTCTTCTCCTTCCCTGCCTCTGAAGCATCCCTTCTGCTAGCTGTGGAAAAGCCCAGTTTCTTGGAAAGCAGCAGATTCTTGCTTAAGATAGGAATTCCTGTAACGGAAGCTGATCCCGATCAAGCCCTTCCCTTGTGCCTCGACCTCCACCCCAGTTTAGGAAATTCACCTTCCTGGAAATGCCTTGGCTATAAATACAGCCCTCAGAACAGCCCGTGACATTTCCCCCTTTACTACATAAACTTTCCACTCGCCGAAATCATCCCAGCAAAAGCCAGCACAGAACATAAACTGGGGAGAGAGCCGCGCGTCCCCGGAGCAGCGGCGCGGGCGGCAGCAGGCAATGCACACGCATCCATCCCATCGGCACAGCTTCGGCCTGGAGCTACCCTCGCACGTGGATCTGCAAGATCCATAACCTACCCGAAGGATTCAGCCCCTTGTGCTCGTCCCCTTGGCCCTCCCTGCTCCCCACCTCGCTGTCACACCGGGTTTGCTTCATTTGGTAAGCGACGGCTTCACAGAAGCCACGCAGCAGAAGTTATTAATGCTGCTTTGGTACGGGGAAAATCTCATTAACGTCAGCAAAAGGAGGAAGAGTTCTGAAAAGCTCCCAGCTAATTTGCTTTCTTTTAATTTCTTGCAATTACAGTAAGCAGCATAACGCTCTCCCAATAAATGAGTCTTTAGCATTGTGGCAGAGTCGTCTCCCCAATCAATTCTCGCTCAAACTTTTAACCCTTTGCTGGATTGCCGGAGAGCAGAAATGACTATGAGGTGCACGTTCCCAGAACAAATGGTTTTCAGACATTTCCAGTAATTTCTCCACATGGTGGAAAATCCCTGTTTTGGCTGTGCCTTTTTT
>VZTI01000537.1:1818989-1853948 GCA_013397865.1 Struthidea cinerea | reverse complement strand
GTTATAAGGGTTTGTTTTATTTTAAAAAAAAAAAAAAAAAAAAAGGCAAAAGTTGTCCTCTCGATTTTCAACCACCAAAAATGTTACAATAAAGCCAACCCCAAAATTTCATTTACTGAATTTCATTCACAGTGGCAGGTTTTCAGTTAAAATGGAAGAAAAAGGTAGAGTTGTTGTTGTTGGTTTTTTTCATAAAAAATTTGAAGAAGTGGAATTTTGGAGGGAAATCACATTCTGATTAGCCTTACATGAGATCACTTATTCACATCAAAACAAGTTAGAGAAGACCAAACACTACTATTACTATTATCTGATTGCTCTTTCAAAAAGTCAATACTTTATTTTTTTTCTTTTTTTTTAAATTCTCAGCTGTGGATTCATCAAAGAAGCTTAGCTTTTCATTTTAATTCAGTTTCTAATCATAAAGGCTCCAACCCAATAAATCCCAACCTGAAATACAGAAGAACCTGTCGTTATTTTTTCCCCTACACACAGACTGACCAACATATTTCAGCCATTCCTGTACTAGCACACAGGGAGCCTGGGACAGCAGGAGTCCCTGGGAAGGAGCAGAACTTCTGCCTGGACACTTGGAAGTCTCTGCTCTAATCACTGTCCAGCCCTCCCAGCAGAGCACACTGTTGACACTGGAGAGAAGCAGCATGAGAAGCTTCTTGCCCTCACAGTTAACAGAAGCCTCCCCACAATAAAAATGACCTATCTGTCCCAGGGACTTCACAAAGGAAGAGGAAAAAGCACATCCTGGCACATTCTAGAATGCACTGATTTTTTTGCAGAGTTAATCAGCACACCAGCACATATGAAAAAAACCCCACTGTATTGATTAAAAATAACATTACATGTGGAAATTAGGTGGTTAAGGAACTGCTATAGGATTGGACCCTTTGCTGAACACATTTCAACCAAGGGAAGCTTCTTGCACTGATTTGCAAGTTGCAGAAAACCCCACTGCTGCCAACATTTGAAAATAATTAAGTAGGACCTTTGTTGTCTGTGGAAAGAAAATAAGCCAATAAAGACACATTTTTAGCTTCTTTTAAATGATATTTAATGAGCACCAAGCTTCTTGCATGGATAGAGCTGTATCTGCACAGTGAAAAGGGGGGTCCACCAGTACATACACACGTGCACCAAGCCCTGCACTGAGAAACGAGTCGTGCATCATTTATAGCTACTCTGTGTACTTCATAATGTATGCATGGGTGAGCTATACCGAGTGCAGGATACTTAAACTGTCTCATTTGTCCAGGCCACTCACAATCACACAATTAAAGGACGGCCATAAAGAAATCCTCACTCAAACAGAGAACAGGAGGAGAAGATTAATTTCCTTGTTTTGTTAGAAACATGTGTTGTGCCCCCCCCATTTACAAGTGAAATCCAGGAGTTACGGGAATTTACAGAATTTAAAACAAAAAACCAATCAAGAAATTAGAAGTGGGTCAGGAAAAGCAAAGTCAGAGGATCTCACTGGACAAACCCCAAGGTTGTCACCCCAGCAGAAGTTGCTGTCAGGAACCAAACACCAGTTTAAGTTTTCCTCCTGTTTGTGGAGATGAAGACATTAGAAACACAAGTCTTCCTTCTAACTCATCACTACTCCAGCATTTTAAAATGAACTCTTATTCCATCTTGAGAACATAGAGCACCGAACAAACATCTTTTGGTGGTGCAGTCAGCAGGGAAAGGTCCCTTCTTGCCACCCCTTCCTGTTCAGGACCCAGAACTCCTCAGCTGCCCAGAGCATTAGAAAACCCATTCTGTCATGCAGCCAGAAATTTCTGCTCTCACTCAAAACACTGAGCTCGCTGTACTCCCAACAAAGCTGTGTTCAAAACAAGCATCGGCATGTGCGCTTATGTGAGATGACTGAATGGCCCTGCAGGTTGATAAAAGGTTCTGGAGTCTTTCACATACAACTAAAGTCGTTGGTTTGAACCTGACCCGTGTCAGTGGTGTCTGGAACTGGCTGCAGCTGGAAGACTGCTGTGTTCCATCTCACAGAGTCAGCAGTATCACTCCATCCCCTGGAAGACAAATATACACGCTGTTTTGGGGTGCTCTGCACAGTGAGGACAACACTGGTGGCATGGATTGTGATACACCCTCCATAGCTAAGTTTTAATTGAAAATATCCTCCACATTACCATTTCCTACAGTCCCACGAATCATCTACCACCGCCTCATGAACTCATGGATGACACTTCAGTCTCCATGAGCACATGCTGGAAGAACCCATTCCTTCCACACCATGCAATAAAATCCTGACAGTGTTAAATTTGAAGATCATCCTTGAACAAGCAGTAAATAAAAAAAAACCAAAACAATACCATCCATCTGGAATCTGCCCTCCATCTCCCAAGGCCATGACCAATTCTGCTAGTCAATTTTTCCACAACAGCTCAGTATTAGTACACTCAATCTGCCACAAAAGACAGATATAGATACACAAATTCCCCATCCCATTTGTTTGTATATAAATGCTTAACCTGAAGGAAGCAAAACCCCATTTTGTCTGAAACTCACTTCTGAGAGTAAAGGTCCAATCAGGCTACAGTTGGAGAACCCCAAAAGATGTGGCAAAACCAATTTTAAAGTCATACTGAAATAAAGCGCCGTTTGGATAAAACCTCATTTTACTGGGATCTTCAAACCTCCTACGGGCACTCAGACTGGTCTGGTTTTAGCCCATTTTAACAGCCTCACACTGACCACTTCAAAACTCTTATTAACCTGGTGAGAAGTACACCCTAGGCTTTACTTTCTAAACAGTACCAAGCTGCTCGTCAGCCCTTACCAAAATGACAGAGAAATAAAGAGTGATGTAGGTGCTAAAAAGCTAGAAGCAGAGAAATTCTTCAGCCTTTTCTCAATATTCTGTGAGCAGACTGTCTTTCCTATGTAAACTATTTTAAACAAGGTCAGTTTCATAAATGTCTTGCACTCGCAAGTTGTTTTGCAAGATTGTTATGGCTTTAACTTTGAAAATATTATGGAATAGGTATCTTAGAACTTGGCCAATCCTCTCTAGGGGTGGATGGCCGAGGAACCAATTACCTATTGCCACTCAACACACTTTTTGCTATCTATCCTATATAGTAGTCAGAAAATTATTAAAGAAAAGCTTCGGCTTCCACTTGTTCATGAGCCTGGACTCTGGGTCGTTTTCTTTATGCGCCTCAGACGTAACAGCGACAGAGTGATCCTCCCTGTGTGAACTACAGGCTTTGCCCCAGCCTCGCTGAGGTGGCAAACCCCGCTGGCTTGCTGCCGTTCACACAGACCTGCACATGCTCAATAACACCATTGATTTTGTTTGTGCAGGCAGAGAGAATCCAATTTTAAAAAGCCACATTGATTCCCACCCATTAAAAACAGAGCAAGCTGCAGCATTTGCTAAATGGATAGAAAAAGACCGAGGTCAGGATGGAGGGGTGGGAATAATGTCATTACGCTGAGCTTGTTCTGAAGGACAGAGAATTACAAAACCAGACAATAAAATAGTAACCATTTGACTTCTTATTATTTGCTGTAGTTTCTAAATTACAAAAACAGCGAGTCAACAACCAGGGAGTGCCCGGGCGCAGTGACAAGGGATGCACAACGGAAGGCATCCAAGAGCATGGAGCTGTGATTAGTTGCATTTGGAGCATGAAGACACACACGCACACAGCGAAAGAGGGCACAGACAGAGGAACTGAGAGAGAAGCCCTGCGACTATCTGCAAGGACCCTGTCTGCTTTTCAGTTCTTTGTTTTAGCACATTAAACAAACAGAGCCATCACACAGGTCACCGAGGACCTTCCTTCTGCAACTGTGGCCCCAGCTGCACTGCACACAAAAACTATTATTATTCTCTAATGGCTGCACCTTTTGGACAATGATTCAGTGTTTTGGGGTTTTTTTTTTCCTCCTTTTGTGCAGTGCCACTTAGTCTTCTGCTTCATTTTATGTTTTATTTGCACACTCTTGAAATCTTCATGTAGTGACTAAAAATTCATGAGGCAGCCTTAAGTAGGAGCCCCCGCTTCCCTCCCTCCCCTTTTCCTACCCGTAGCAAGCAGCTGAGGAGGTACTGGGCATACATCGGTGCTGCCGCAGCAGCAAGGGGGTGGGAGAAGCTGCGGATGGGGAGGGAGATGGTGCTGCAGCCCTGGGGGTGCCTCCTCATCCTGCATCTGGGAGCACAGGCTACAGACAGTGCCGATGATGGGCACTGGGGCTCATCCATGCCCAGCGAACACATCCCAGAGCAGAGACACTCCGTGCTCAATGTGCTGGCTGTGCTTCAGCTGCACACCACACACTGCCCGACCACGAGCCTGCCCGCGTGCTGCACAGCAGTCATTCATCTCTTCAACTTCAGCCCGACAATGTGAACAGGCAAGTGCTTGCTAGCATTGGTGAGGCTTTCATAATTGGTCCCAGCTGGTTAGTTGTAACACGCCTTGTTGTTGAGCAACTACCTAGTAACGCTGTCAGACATCCCCTGGCTGCATAAGGAGGGTTAGTATCTTTATTAATTACAGGCTGCCACCAGCCCGTGTCACTCTCCACAGATAAGAAAGCCTTTAAGCTCCTGGTCAGTCAAGGCTTCGTTGGAAAATCTTGTGCCAGCTTCAAGCAAAGCAAGCTCAGGCTGTAGCCACAGCAGCCTCCTGCCCTTGCTACCAGGGTTCCTGCTCCCCTCTGGCTGCCACGGGGGCTTCTGCCAATGCCAGCTACTTGCCAGCTCTCCAGCCACCACGCGGGCATGCAGGAACCCTGGCTCACTGCGAGGCACGTGGGGATGCACAGTCAGAGCATGGCAGGCATTTCGAAGTATTGTGCAGAAATGCACCCCAGTGCCTGGCCATGCTGCCGACGAACACCGCCACAGCAGCGAATACTATAGCGTGGCACGGCTCCAGAACGCCAGCAAGGCAACGCGGGATCAAGCAAATGCACCGTTCCTCGTGGGGAAGGAAAAACCCAACAATGTGGGTCTCTCAAAAGGCAAAAGTGTGGAGGAAATGTAATGGAAGTGGCCATTTCACAAGGTACTTGAGCGTAGCAGTGGCTCTGAAAATCTCAGTCAAAGTTTGCAACCATCCCCACTCCCCCAGCCCTCACTTGCCAAGCAATTTGATCTGTGTGATACAGCAAGTCAGGCACATTTTCTGCGGAAAACCAAGCACCGTGCTCTTCTGTCCACCCTGGCACTGGGCTGCTGTGACAGCCCCCTTACAAAAGCAGTGACTAGAGTTACATCCTGCACACAGGATTCTTACACAACTCCAAATGTCATTTTGTGGGCAGTAATCAGATCCTGTAGCCCCAGGCTAAGGTAAAAGCTGTGAGTGTCTCTAGGAGCTAGAGCTCCACAGTTGCTCAAAAGCACACACCTTGAACTGGAAATGAGCCTCTTCAAAGCCCATGTAATACCAAACCACAGGACTGGGCTGTGAGGAGTGGTCTGTATGGCTGTGTCAGCCGTCTAGATCCTCTGTTTTCATCAGAACCAACCTCTCATATCCTGGGTTTGCTGCTGCTTTTTCTCTCTCCTACTTGGCTGCCCTTCATAGCCTGAGACGGGCATCAAGGTGCTAGGAAAAGATCCTGACAACTTACATGGGGCAGACACTGCTGCACTTCGAGAGCTGCTGGAAAGAAGCAGCTGGCAATTCTTCACCTCTCCGATGAGGGGACTGAAGGCTTGGGTTTGCTCAAAGGCCATTCAACAGCAGCTGCCCATCAAAGTGGCACAGGGTGGGGTCTGTCAACTGTGTCTTGATGCTCAGCTTCCACACACTGCAGACAGATCATTTTCCCAAGGCATGAGCTATCTCCCCATGCATACCCAATATACACACATCAACAGCAAATCCACTGCAACACTGCATTCTCATCACTACCGTTTCTCATTTGAGCAGCAATTCAACGCGTGCTTTAACATTACCCATGCCTCTGAAAGCCAAGAGGGCCATCCACATAAACTTAAACTTAGTTTCTCTTGCTGGATCATAGGTACTGATGCTGGAAGGTAATTCTCTAAATCCAATGTAAATGTTTAAAGTTTATTCCCAAAGGATTTATGTAGACATAAACACACAGATTAAAAACAAGCAAGACGTCAGGAGCTTTTTACTACCTTCTAAAGTAGCCAGGCACATGGATATTTTATCTCTCCTTTTGGATCTGCTTTCTTCCAATGGCACAGTTCAGAGACTTCATACAGATCAGAGGCAGAGTTCAGGCTAGCACTGACAATTTCATTAGAAAAAAAAAAAAAAAAAGATAGAATTGTGTTTTCTTATGTTCTCTGCTCTTTTATTGCTATTTTCAAAATGAAGAACAGACCCTACCAAAGTGCTAAGGGCTGAAAACATAACTCTAAATGATACAGGAAACCCGACTTTGTGCCAATCCATTTTTATCCTCTCTTTGTGGCCATAACAAAGCTGAGAACAAGAACTAAACAATGGAGAAAAAAGAATAATTTCAACATAATTTTTTTGCTGAAAGTAACATCAGTGACAATAACAGGAATCCATTCAAAAGACAGAATGTTATCTTCCAACACAGTTAACATGCCTTTCTTTCTGTCGCTCATTATATATCTTACACATCAAGCTGTACTTTGACCTCCTTACAAAGGAATACATTTGGAGCCACCACATCCCTGCACCCATATTGGCATTGCTAAGTGAAATCCAGCCCATACTGCCATTCTCTTCCCTGCTCCCTCATGCACCTGCCACGAGGAGATAGGTTATCAAATGAGCCTCCAGAAGAGCATTTCCAGAAACAACAACATGACTACCTCCTGCTCTTGCTTGTGCTCATGCAGCCCTTCAGAATCCAGACCACTGATTTAACAGGCTAACAACGACATGAGCTGTATTTCTGACAGCTATGGGGATGAGATCACTTAGATAAGCTTTTATTTCTGATACAGGCTGTCACCATTACTTCCTTCCTACTGAAATCAACTGGCAATATTTCATCACTAACTTTTAGCACAGTACACAGCAAATTCATCTAGCCTCAGCTGAACCTGTTTACATTTTAGATTTCATCTGCCCCTCTTAATACTGTTGTGAGCATCAAAGAAATACTCCATTTTCCTCTTGGATGACTATTCTCTGTTTGCAGTCTCCCATTGGCAAGTAAAACACTCAGACTAAATATATTGAAACTTTTCTTAACTCATCAGATGCTCATTCCATACCCCATCCCCCTCCCAGACGTTGAGTGCAAAGCTCTGCATGGAAGCAACTATTGGAAACACAAATTCTTACCCTGGTGAATCCAAAAAAGGCCATCAGCTTTCCTTCTGTACACCAGCTGTCACATTAACACGCGTGCTACCCCTCATTGTCATATGTACTGTTATACCCTATTACCCTTTTGTTTAAGGGCCTCAGCCACAAAAATCTTTTTGCACGAGGTGCTGTAAACACAGCCCCGCTTCAGCAAACACAGCATTCCAGGAGAACAGCACAAGGTAAATGGTACAGACACCTACATCTAGGCTGGAGAGTACAGGCAGAAAATGTGGTGCTGCTCAGCAGTTACTACCACGAGCCAGCCAACCATCCCGTGTGCAGTTAAAACAACTCAAGGCAGTACAGCTCCTCCTGATGTCAATTTAACTGAAACACTGCTAACTTCTCCTTGTCTGCCTCTGTGTGAGCACAAGCATCAGCTGCTAGAACACACAGCTCTCCTTCTCCTCTAAAGGCTTCAGCTGATGACCTTCCTGTGCTCAGAAGCTGTGCAAGTCACTAGAGTTATCTGAAAACTGCCCCAAGCCTCTCACAAATGTAGAAATTCAGTAATGACACTATAAAATTTTTGGCACTTTTCATGTCTTATCAGGCCTGGGGTATTACACTTGCATTTGAGAACTTCTGCTTCAAATCAGCTGCAAATGGCAGTGGTTAACAAAAAGCAAAATGACGACAAGGAGTTAACCCAGCTCTTTGAACTGCAGAGTTTTCAATTCAGAGTCACTCCAGTTAGATTCAGGTCAATTCCCCCCCATCTACCCCACCTCTCTCCCTGAGCAGAAGCCTTTGCAGACAAACACTAGATTTGGTAGTGAGTAGAAGTCTGCTACCCTCTGGCTAATGCAAACCAGCAGAACCAGGGACAGAACCTGGACGTCCACCCAAGTACTGGTCTCATGCAGTCACCAAGGCAAAATAAAGGTAAAACAAAAAATGAAAGGTAAAGCAAAATGACTCATGTCTCTGCAGGTAAAACAATGTCTGCAATTACTTCTGTCCTTCAATAAGCAAAAAACAAAGGTCAAGCTGCCACACAGGGACTCACAGATTACTTTCAGCCCATCGCAGGAGAGGGATGCTGTCCTGTTTGGAAATTGGCTGTCTCTGGTCTTGAAGTCTCCAAATAGCGAGAAGGGTGAAACTTCATCTTCTTTCCTCCCACACCTTTCCTTATATGGGAAACAGCAACTTCCAGGTAACCATGGCCTGTAAGAGGATTCCTCCTCTGCCCTTCCCCTCTCTCAGTTCCTAGAGCCACTTCCCTTTTCCTTCTTCCTCTCACAACTGTGAATCTCTGAGAGAGTGTGTGTGTAAATATATATATGTATATTTATATGGATGCCTCTCTTCTGCATTTCTTTTTTCCTTGTAAAGCACCACAGAACAACTCTTGTATGATCTGGCCTAAAAGGCAAAGGACATTTTCTTGACCTTCCTCCTTAAACAGGTAACAGCTGTGGCTGTAACTCATCTTAAATCAGGCCACAAGATTAGTGTTTTTCAAGCAAGATAACCACTCTCAACTGCTTGAGAGTTACTCCTTTTCCCCAGCATGACCTGGAGAAGGAGGTAGCTTCTGAGCCCCCACCTGAGAATAAGGAGCCTTTAGATAAGCTTAGGCTAATTGGAGACATCAGTGCAGCAAATGGCTTGAGAAGATAGAAACTGGAGTCTGGAGTCATGTCTTTCAGAGGCCTGAAGCTGGGGAATGTATAACTCCATACTAACTGCTGCATCTTCAGGTAATTTTTTCTCTTCTGGTAATGACTCATTCATTTATAAACCAACGTCAGTCACTTTTCTAACCTCATTGCTAATAAGCAGCAGAGCAGAAATAACTTTCTAACCAGAAAATGCTCTTCAGTGTAATACAGCTTTCCAGTACCACTGTGCTGGAGCCTAAAACTTGTGAACCTAACGAATGCACAGACATACACAGTAAGCTTCCTCCATGTTACACTTACATCTCTTGCCTGCACTGAGCAAATGTACAGGGGGAGGTAAAAACCTGATAGGATTTAAATACATGGTACTTGAGCAAAGTATCCCTGAAATCCTGTGCAAACTGTGTTACTAATGCTTTTTCATACTCAGGAGAGGATGAGGATTCTCACTACTCATAATTCTTTCATTTTCACACTTGGAGCACCGATCTCATCCCAACAGCCCCCCACCTCATTTTGCTTCTCAGCAGCCACCACTGCCCTGACCCAAATATGCACTGAAATAATTGTAGGAAGACATAGAAAATGCTACTAGTGTGTAAGTGTGACTGCAGTGCACTCTCCTTCACTGGCCACCTATTGCTGGAGTAACATCTCTGGGTCACCACACCACTGCTCCTGTGAGCTGCTGCTGTTTTGTCATCGGAGCTTAAAAGAAGAGCACCCTCTCCCTGCTCTGCTCCCTTCGCACTTGGTGAGGAAGTGACTTGAGTGGGAGGAGAGAAAGAAGAGCAAACACAAAACCACAGAAGTAAGCAACTAGAAGCAGAGACCAAACTTTATGCTTTTCATACATGTGCAGACAGCTGTGTCTGATTGCAGCTGGCTCTTGCTGCAGCCCTGCGAATTGTACCTCCACTCACATTGTCACTGCAGAAGTAACTGCTTGTCACCATCCTGAGCTTGGTCATGTCCCAGCCCCTGGGCTGAGCACAGGTACCTTTACCACAACACAGTATGTCTTTTACGTACTACAGAGATAGAGTCAGAGTGCTACAGCCAATAGCTGCAATTAAAAGGATTTTGATTTCTTGCAGGTAAATAGCTCTTTTTAAGTAAAACAACCTGGCCATTTGCAGCTGTTTCAGGCTTGCCCTGGTACAGTAAATACAAGAGTGACCTTGATTTTTCACATCATTTTGCCAGGCTGCAGCCTTAACAGGACTTACTGTGCTTACAAAGCTTAAGAGAAGAAAAATAGACAGCAGGAAATCCTGTGACAAGCTTGTTTTGGTGGTGATGAGAGAGAAACAGTAGCAGGAGAAGAAAGGAAAAAAAAAAAAACATAAACCCAACACCTGTATTGTAGCGAACCTACAAGTGGGGAGAGTGTGACTTCCAAGCCACTCCCTGATCCTCACAATGCTACTGAAACTACTCCGACAGCAAGTATGAAGAAGATAGGGATTAGTTCAGGATTCTCTGCTGGGTTTAAAAGAAGAAGGTTTGTGATGTTCATGTTAGAGTTCCCAGATGACTTCAGGTGGTAGTACACGGACTGGTAACAAGTGTATTTGCACTGCCCTCGGAAAAAGCACGAGGGAACTCCAGCTTAGCCCCATTTGAAGTGTTATTTGTTTCCACACTGTAAGGTGCTGCTTTTGGGGAGGTCAGCCCCAGGCCTGGGACTGCGTGGCACTGGGTGGTGCAAATGTCCATGGAGGGAAGGTTTGTTTAAACATGGAGTAGAGAGGGTGGGTGGAGAGAAAGGGGAGCACAGTTCCAAAATCGTGTCCCTCTGGAGGTGGTGTGAAGAAGGATGAGGTGAGTTACCCCAGTTTGGGCAGGACCTGTGTCAGAGCTGGTGGTTGACCACTGAGCCCTGGTCAGCAGCCATGTCACCATGGCTCTGCTCCTCCTGTTTCCTGCCTGCACAGCACTGCCTGGGCTGTGGGCAGTGCCCCGGAGGGTGAACAGGGCTGCCTGCATCCAGAGGGCTGCTTTTTCCTTTGCAGGGATCACTGATGTGCTTAAAAGCTGCAGCAGCCTTGGGAAAATTACATTTACCTTCTTCTCCCCAGGTTTTGTTTGCTCTTTTACACCAGACCCAGAGCCCCTGACCCGAGGGGTGGCACCAGCTGATGGAAGAACAGTGCTTTCGACCCTGGTACCTGCCTCTGGCTGCTGCTCACATACTCATCTCTGATCCACAACACCCCTAATGAATTGATCCCTGCCAGTGGACACACAGGTTCCTTCCTTCCCAGCTACCAAGACAAAACTGAGATCTGCAGGAGTAATTACTGTCAGTGCCCCGTCTTTGCCATATAGGAGCTGTTGCCAGAGAGAGGAGAGGGGACTGAAGGGATTGGCTCAGCACTCAGTTGAAATATTTGATTTTTTGCCTCTCAGACGCAGATGAGGCAAAAGGAAACAGCATGAGAGTTCTCTCTTCCTTGGTCTACCAAAGACTTCTCTTTGCTGGGGAAAGGCTCCCTGTCAGGTTCCTTGCAAGCAGCCCTTTGTTACAAATCTTCTTGGGCCTGGACGCACGTAACTGGGCATATTTTATCCACTTGGTTAATAAATAAAGCCCTCCTGTGTCAGACGGCCTTTCTGACTCCACACGGGGATGAAGGGCTCCTCTCGGAGCAAGGCCAGCATCATGAGCTGGAGCTGGGTAGGGAGGTGCTGTGGCGGCACAAGGAAAGGGGCACATCATCAGCTTTGATGAGATAAAGGAGGAGCTGGCATGTCTGCTCAGAGCAAAATAAAAAATACTAGGGAAACAGTAAGATGATTTTAGCAGAGAAAACACTAGGGAGGGTCTAGTCTGAGGAGATTGTTTAGGCTGAAATACAGGCTTTTCTGTTTTAAATTAGACCCCAGATAGGGAGTACAGACAGCGTAAATCTCCTGTTGGATGCACCACGAGCACAACACCGGTTTACTATCCCTTCTCCGAGGTGATTTATATGCAAAGGAACTTGGCAAAGAACTATCTTTGCTTGAGTTCTGTAAAACCAAAAACCAACCTGGCCTGACTATTTCAAAGGTGGGCCAAAGCCAAAAGCTATCAGCTAAATGTCTCTTGCCTTCCAAGACTTGGTGGTCTGGGTACAATAAAACTGAGATTCAATTAATCCTGATTTTGGTTTTGAAAAAAAAAATCCTGCTGAATTTTGATTCTGAAAAAAACAACTTCAAACTCCAAGTGTCCTTGGGAAAGAAATTAACAACTGCTTAAAATAGTATAGCTTGAAGTCTGCTTTCCTCCACAAAGTCTTCTGCAATGTATTGCCGGTTTTGCAAGCCTGCAGTCCTACCAGGCGTGATCGTCACCAAGTGAAACAGAGCTTAGACTTCAGCAATGAACTTTGTGGTTTCACTCCAGTCCTCACAAGAAACTTTCCTTCTCAAACCATCCTGCGCTTTACCTTGGAGAGGCAGAGTCAGTAAAGCAGTGAATGTTGCAGGTAGGACTGAAACGGAACCATGTGGCTCCCACAGCTGCAAAAGCAGTCAAATCTGAGATAGAGAAGTTTTTGCAAGTCCAGAATGGCAGAAGATTTTGAAATATAAGTGCATTACACTGTTATACAAGGCCACTGTTATACAAGGACATAGCAGATGCCAATTCAGTGAGTAAACAAATAAGCACAGCCCATCCCTGTGTCATTATAACTGCCTCATTTAAAGGGCAGTTTTGACCAGAATGACACATTTGTGAGTCACACACTGGGGAACAGGTTGTGACTTTGCTCAGAAATCTACCTTGCTTTGGCTTCCTGTCAGCACGGCTGAGGGACCGATCCCCGTCATGGCACAATGTCCATGTGTGGCAAGACGGATCCAGTTTAGCCCCCTGCATCCCTCAGGACCTGCACTCACCCAGCTAAGCATGTAGAGCCAGTTAAAACCCACGTGTGCACACAGCCTCACTACACACTCTGTATGGGCGGTTGACAACATGCACGTAGCCTCTATGCATGCATATTTTCTTGCAGTCTCTGCAACTAGACTGATAAACACCTCTTCAAACTGATACTCAGCTTCATTCTCTGTTATCCTAACATTTCATCAAAGGCCACTTACCTACAAAGCAGACATCTCAACCCAAGCCAGACAAGCCACATACCAAAAGCCTTTTGAAAACAAGGAACCAAACCTGAATTTATTCGCCAATAGTGAAGGGGTGACAGCCGTTATTTTATATCTGCAATATTTTGCAAATTCTGAAAGACTTAAATCCCATAAGGTGATTACACCATTAATTAACAAAACACTATCATCCCTGAGGTGCCAACACAGCAGCTGAACAGCAAAGAAAAGCCAAGAGGGCAAGGTAACAAACTGGTAGTGCCCCTATGAGCAGCCGGACTGCTCCAGGCACCCCCACGCTGCCACCTCATGACAGGGAAGTGCTCTTGTTCCAACAAGGGACGACCTCAACTCTCTCTTTACCACCCCAACCACCCCTGCCTCCCAGAGGGCAGTAGCCCCTCTTCCACCTGGGTGCATGAATGGGGGCTCTAACAAAGGGGCCATCTGTTGCAGCCTGAGCCCTGTATTTCTCAGGATGTGGGTTTTCCCAGGAAGCTGTTCATACGTAGCTTATCAACCCAGAAGGGATCTCTCTGGTCATTCATTCCTCTGACCCTCTGCAAAATGGAGATCACAGAAACTAGCTCAATGATCTCCCCTTCCAACTGCAGCATGAAAAGGAGAAGGACAAAAATAAAATCCCAGGAAGATACCCTGTGATGCAGAGGCTATCACAGCTTTTTGATCCATTACTCTGTGAACAGGGCTTCATTTCCAGCTTAAGCATGTCTGGCTAAAACTGCCAAGTTCAGAGCCCCCCTCCTGCACTGCGAGCTGGGCAGAGCAGCCCTCCATCGTCAGCTTCAGTTCCTCACACAGGCAGCTCCAGACCATGGCCACGTCACCACAAACCTCCCTGAAGGGTCAGTAACCAGGCCCAGGCTGATGCAGCTGATGGTAAGGGACAAGATGAAGGACTATGGTGACTGGGGGGACAGGCTGGGACTCCTCTCCCAAGCAAGGGACTTTTGGCCGGCTACCAGTCAGGTCCTAAGCATGCTGGCTAAGGAATACCATGAGAGACACACTTTGCACCACAGTGAGTTTTGCACCACAGGCTGAAGACGGGTGAGCAGAAGAAGGATGATCCTCTTCACAGCACCCCCCTTTTAGATGACTACTCTGACCACAGACTGTGGTTGTGATGTCCTTTGTCATGTCAGGCAGGGCCCATGGTGTGACCCTGCTGGGGCTCATTCCCTTCTCTTGAGGCCTGCAGCAGGCATTGGCGACACAACGGCACTGCTCTCCCAGAGAGGGATTCTTGGCAGCGGGGGAGTTCCTGCAAAGCCCACCTTAGACCATCATGTTCTGCCTCCCACAGGCTCCCTATAGTCAGGAGCAAGGGAGACACATCTCCAGAGTACCACTTGTGGCAGCAGATCTAGCTTGGAGGAGGCTGTATCCTCTTAGAGGGCTGGGAGCTAAATTCTGCTGTACTAAAGACATTTTGAAACTTTTCACCCTGCTCTGTCACCTCAATACCATCACCATCCTTCCAGAGAGCATTTGCTTAGAAATATTCCAGGCAGGACAGAGACAGTTCTGGGCTTGGGGCACCCAGTGAGGGCCCCTGAGCAGTGCCAGCAGCACAACAGCAGGTCTGCTCACCATTCCTCCCACAAGAAACTGGGCTGAGGGATCCTGTTCATCTTCAGAGCATGTTACACAGCAGCAATGGCAAATCACTCATGTGAAGTCTGCAAGCAGCCATGGGGCTCTCTTGATTTATGCTGGGTTATGCAGATTCAGGTCAAGAAAAAGCACAGAGTTTGTTTAAAGACATTTTGTCCTCCACCTCCAGAAGAAAACAGGCCTATCATTTACAGGAAGAGGAAAGGCCTTATATTACTCTGAGAAGGAGCAGGATCCCACACACCTTTCAATCTGTCAAAGGATTTGGCCATCACATTCTCAGAAGTAGTGATAGGAAAAAGCAGGTTGTTAAGAAAATATGGAGACAACTTAGGAATTTGCTTGCAAAAGTCCATGATAAAAAACCTCCAGCTGAGATCCAGCCTCTACTTTATATTCCCCAGTGCTCTGCCTCATCTTTCCTTAAATGCATGGGGCACAGGGCTTCTGTCACTCCTTAGCACGACTGCTTAGAGTCTGAGAGGTTTTACTAGTCTGAGGAAGCTTTTCCTTCCCATCCAGTTAAATGTGCCATTTCTTGAAGTCATCCCCATGTCTTTTATACTCTAGCAAGCAAAACAAGTGTAAATTAAATGGAAGACACATGAAATCTTTATAAAGCCCAGTGTTTCCCGTAGCATGAAAGTTCCTTCACTTTAGAGTGGAAGGGGTCTTACTCTGTGCTGTATTTTCCCCATCAGAAAATGAAGAAGAACATAAATCTTCCTCATGACTTGAATTTAGCCTAATCAGCAGCCCCCTGCTGATGTAATTCAACCCAATGAGATTTTTCTTTTTTTTTTCTCCTGGTGAGCTGCTGCCCCTTTTCCCCTCCTCCCACCAGTTCAGGCATGGAAAACAAGGGAGAAATTAGACAGACAGAACTTATTATCTATATCAAGCTGCAACTTCAGACTGGGCAGGAATAACATTTAAAATATAAAAGGCAAATTTTATCAGGCCTTTTCCTCCCCAGAGACTGCCACAAAAATATTCCTTGTTTGTCGCTGAGAATGAACCATTTTTCTCTTTCATTTCTGCTTTCTGTCACATATTTCATTTTGGCTGCCCCTTCTGTCTTTCAGCTAGGGACCCAGGCTGCTAACGCAGAATCACAGGTAACTCAACAACAAAATGCCTGTATTATCTTTCTTTTCTTTTTTTTTCTAGTCTGTCAGGTAATTGCAACTCTGAAAGCTTTTGAATATTTACCACAGAAACATGTCTCTCCAGGAGGATGGGACTGTCATCAGGTAGAATATCTTATTTAATAAGCCTCTTCTGAGGTATAAACTAGGGCTGGGGATTTTTTCCTGGCCTCCTTCAGAGCAAAGGACAAGCAGATAAAAATCAGCTGCTGCAGTGCTACACTGTCGAAGTTCCTGTTCCTGTGAAAATTAACTCTCTCCAAGCTCGGAGTTCAGGTAGGCTTTGCCACCGTGAAGTTTATGAAGTAGGAAAGGGGTCTGTTATCAACTCACGTTGGCTGTTCATCCCCAGTCCTCCCCATGTATCAGACAGACTTCTTTCCTGTTTACAAAGAGATCAACTACCCTGCTTTTCTGTAACCCATCTGATGAGCTGTGGATGCTGCCAGGACTGATTTTCATTAGATCAGTCATCAAGAAGGATCACATTTTCTCTCTTTGCCCCTGTTTCACAGAAGTACAACAACAAAAATGTGGTCTGAACATTTCTAAATTCAGCTGTTATCTAAAGACAAATTCCCTTCACCCCCTTCACTATTTCCCCCACCCCTGAGGCAGCAGTAGAATTGCTTTTCTTGGTCCCTAGGATGCTGGATCAAGCTGACTGGTACCAAAGAGGGGGTATGAGAACACCTACAGAGAGACTTTGTGTCTTGGAGTCAAGACAGAGGGCGAGGATGCCCCTCCAGGGGTTATGAAAAGAGGCTGCTCTGCTGAAACTGTTCAAGAGACTGAAGAGGGCTATAGCTGGTTCACACATTTCACTTCAGGCACACCTCTGCAGAGGTCAGAACTCCATCCTAGCACATAACAAAGCCCTGTGAGTGGAAAGCAACAGACAACAACAGGTCCTCAGTCCAACACCAAATCACTGACAATACTCATTCACGTCTACCGACAGCTTCCCACCTGGCCATAGGTGTTTCCAGCCTGGCCAGGCTGTCTCCTTGCCTGGAGGAGAGCAGATGAGAGCCAGCCAGAATACTCCCATTGACTCACAGCCTGTGTGAAAACTAATCCTTGACAAACCATCTTCTATGTCCATACAGTTTTCCTGTGGGCCAGCCTTGAACTTGTAAAGTCCCTGGTTTCATGTATGAGTACAGACTGTAAGACGCATTAGAAATATGGATTGATTGTTCAGGTTAAAGTAATTTTGAAATGAAGAACCTATATCCATTGACTTGGAATGGAAACATGGACATCCCCTCTTCTGGAAAACAGTTCCAGAGAGAACAAAGTACTGATAGAAGTGAAAAGCTTTCTGAACTGTAACTGGCAAACTCTATTTTTACAACACTTCATGATTATTTACAAACTTACAATGGTTTTCAACGCAAGTAAACTCCAAGAGGTTATGACATCATTTTTTCTTATCAAAGACAAGCCATTCTAGGAGCCATCTCTGTTTAGGATTAAGGGATGACTCTCATTCATTTAAATGAATGTAGGAAAATATCCATAGGTAAAATACTTCTCCTAGTAGTGTTACATGAGCCCAGTCTCTTACCTGTAGTATCTGGATTGAAGGTAGGTAGAACACACAGCTTTGGACACATGGCTAGCTGAACCAAAGTCTATGACCTTGACCCTATATGGCTGTCGGGATGGGTCTACCAGCATGATGTTCTCTGGTTTGAGATCAGCATGAATCAGTCCCAGGCTTTTCAGCTTCATTAGGGCAGTTGCTACCTGCTGGAGAATTGGTCGAATGTACTTAAGGGGCAAGGGACTGAATTTATTTTGTTTTAAGAAATCATAGAGGTTCTGCTCCAACATTTCAAATACCAAGCATGTGTGATTCTTGTGCTGGAAGCATTCATAAGCACGGACAAAGTTGTAGTCATCCGCACTTTCTGTGCTCAGCCGAGCCAGGATGCTCACTTCAATCTGGCCTTGCCGGGCATAAGAAGGGTGGTTTTTTAGGATCTTGATAGCCACAATCTCATTAGTGCCACGTTTCCAGCATTTGACTACTTGTCCGAAGGTTCCACGGCCAAGAAACTCTAACACTTCGTACGTGTTGGTCATGGAACAGAGCACCTCATGTTGCACCAGCTGGTAATCCCCTTCACTGTTGGAGCCACTGTTTTTGGAAGTGGCCGTGGAGGTGGTGGCAGTGGCTACAGTGGCCCCACTGGCATTGTTCTGAATCATTGGTGGATGCTCCTCGATAATCTGCACGCTGCTTGTGTTCTCAATCTCCTCACTCTTGCGCTTAAGTCCACATTTTTGGTAGGTGTCCAGAAGGCTCACAGTGCTGCGACGCATCAGGTTGTGTGGCCCGCCCAGTGTTTGCCCAGACACTGCAACCACACCAGAAGTGCTGTTGGCAGATGTAACCACGATGTGCCCCGTGCTTGCTGGGAAGATGATGGTCTGCTCGTAAGGGATGCTCGGATTGGGGATCTGGAGGGAGGCGTTGACGGCTGCTGCGGCGGCTGCTTGGGAGGACTGCACGTTCTTGCTCTGGTTGTAGACTTTGCTGTGTGTGCCGTACCCAGTCATATCCCAGTTCGAACTCGGCTCCACTTTCAGTTTCTTCACGCTACAGAAGGCACTTGACTGAAGGGTATGAGGAGAGAAAACTTGCACATGCGAGGCCATACCTGCAATACAACATCAGAGTGAAACCACAGCGTCAGGATGCCTTCCCCAGCTTTTTCCATTTGCTCAGTGGCAGGAAAGGGAAATGGGATACAAGCTTCAGATACAGCACATGCACACACACAAAAAGCAAGTTCTTCCAGATATGTGTATTTGACGCAAATAAAATATTATGTTCTAAAATAAATCCTTACCCTGGATTGAACTATACTAACAACATTCAAGATTTCTGCTCTCTTGCTCTCCCCCTTTTCATTTTTAATAACAGGAATGTACATGTTATTTTTACCTCCTCTGCCTAAAGAGACTCCTATTCCCATTGTCTCCAGGAATATATCTAGCTCTCTGGAAGAACTCATGTCAAATACCGCAAAGTATTCTGACTACAGAAGCCAAATCTCAAATCCTCAGGCTCATCCAATCTTAAGCAGTTTGGTGGATCTGACTTAAGCCCTCCACTTATTCCCATAAAACCACTGAGCAGCTTCTGGCCTGCAGAGAGTCAAGATGGGACCAGGAGATGATACACTGTGACAAAATGGAGGTGCATAGATAAAATTGAGGAGCCAGAACAGAAGATGATGTTTCAGATTGCTTGCCAAGTCTGCGAGTGGGAATTGTGCACAATGCTAGTCTGTGCTCAGGGACACTGGAGATAGGAGTTACACAACATGAGCTTCACTGTGTGCTCTCAGTGCTCCCAGATTTATAAAATTGTGTTCATCTATTCCAATTCACAGTGACAATACCATCACTGGAAAGCAGATCCCCTGGAAGTGAACAGCATTGTTTATGAAGCAACATACACATCAGCATGTGGCAGAATTAGCTCCTTATATAGCTTTATTTTTACAGAAAAGACAAAAACCTATTTTAATGCATGCTTATTTGGTTTCAGAAGAGTTAGTGATCTTCTAAATCTTTATTAAAAAAACCCCAGACCATCAAAAAACAGCCCCACAATCTCATAACCAAAGTGAAAATAATGTATCACTGAGACAGACTTACTGAAGGATTCTGAGTAATATTCCACTGAAACAGAAAATGTGCCTATTCAGAGAAAAAAGATGTGGTGCACGGAGAAGGGGACAGCTAAGTTCTGACTTGCTGCCAGCTTTCCCTGCCCAGTGTAGGGTTAGGATTGCTGGGGCAAACGTATTGTGAAGAACACAAATCCATGGGGATTCCTGGGGAAGGAGTCAGTGCCCGGCAGGAGTTAGAGCAGAAAGGCACAGTCTCCTTCACCCTTCTATCTGTCATCAGTGTTTCTTTTTAATAAACCAGAATGACTAGGGAAGAAAAAGACAATATGCTGAGCTGGCACCATTGTTGAATTATTAAGCACAAACATAACCTTGACTTGTTTTCAACTTTAAAAAGTTAAAAGCTGAATGAATGCTTCAGTAACAAAACCACAACAAACTCTGCAGTGCACATGGACGACTTCTTCATGTGGAGGCCTGACAGCATCTGACTTGGCCTCCTCATACTTCACTAGTTCATGTTCCTCTTCAGAAGATTCTCTGGAGCTCATGCGTACACACTCACACGCATGCCTGCATAAATTTACACACTCATACAGAAAAATACAAATGTCACTCCACACTCGCAAAGCTCAGTAGTCAAGTAAACAGATCTAAACACACTCAACACTCTTTTTCCAGTTAATTCCCAGCAGCCCAAAGGCCAGGAAGTGCTCAGGAGAGGGGTGGTGTGGTAAGCCAAAATCTACCATGAGTAACTACTCAGAAGTAACCAGCCAAGCAATCACTCCAGTTTGCTTCAACACCCCTGCCTTCATCCCTGCTGCAGTGACGAATTTACGAGGTCAGGGCAGAAGCAAACGAAAACCCCATCAGGACACACAGGGAAAGCCTCACCTGGGCTTGAACACACAACACAAAGCCCCGCTGACCTCTCTCTAACAAGGAAGCCCTGCAAACCACAGTGCGCTGCCCTCTGCAGACATGACTCCTGGCTCTAAGGGGATTTCCGATTGTTTGCTGGCGTTCCTTTTAAGTCCACTACCCCCTGCTCCCCGAACCTCCTTGGCAGCAATTTCCAAGGTCCCTGCAACTGGGTACTCAGACGCCCTCCAGCTCCTTGCCCCTCTAAGTACCTTCTCTCCTCTCTCCCTTCCACAGGGCAATGATGCTGTCACGAATGCCATGGCATGTGGCAGTCGGTGAGCTCGGAGAACCGCAGCAGTGCTACTCAACTTGTCATCCTGGACACAAAGATCGCATGTGAGTGAGCCAAAACCATGTTTGTTTTTCCACTGATTAAGAAGAATCACGGTGTTCCTTCTAGTACAGTACTGACCTGCCTGAGAGAGGGGGTGGTTTGATGTATGTTTTCCCCCTGGACACGAATAATATGGCAGATGTAATTGGTAACATATTGTGGACCTAGCAGAGGTGTAATTTATAGTTTTATGGCTTTCATTCCACGGTGTGCTTGAGCAATCTCTCTTTGTACAAAATAAAAAGGGAAGAAATGACTGATGCAGAACAAGGAGAGATGTTCTTCTCGCACGCTCCTCTAAAGATAACACCAAAAGACTGAGGCATAGCAAATTAAAGTCAAGGATGTGAAGCACAGCAGCTGCAACTTTCTCAGTGCCACTGTAAAAATCAGGATAATCGCCACCATTAAGGGACAGACTTTCAACTGGTGCAGACTGGCAGGGCTCCAGCTGATATCAGCTGACGCTGAAAACAAGGTCAGCAGTCACTCAACATTGTCAATGTCAGATGGCTGCCTGTGCCCTTTGGTGAAACGAGTTGTTGTTAGGGGCTGGTTTCCACATCGACAACCAGCCCCTTGCTGTCCCTGAGACACTGCTGGCAGCCTCAGCAGAGGACAGGAACAGGGGATAAACACTGACTCACCCTGGTACCCTGAAAATGGAGGGGGTGGAGGAAGCAGTGCTTCTGTGGATAAAGAGAGGACTTCGGACTCCTCTGCTGCCAGTGCTGCCCTCCTCAGAGGTTACATCTCATCACAGAAAAGGGGTTTTTTTTCCCCTAAAAAAAGAACTATGCAATCTTCTTCCTTACATCCAAAATGATTTTCTCATGTTTGAGGTTTTAGGGGCACGCATTGTAGGGAGAATAACTCAGTGAGTTCTTCAGCATAGTCCGATACCAAGAAATTACAGGCTGATTTGACAGCTTGGTGATAGGAAAAGGCAGCTTCTGCAGCAAAGCAATTTTTATTGCAAATTTTCTTGTGCAGTTAATGCGAGAAAAACACAATCCTAAATTTCCTGAGGACACAATAAAACTGTGCTGGTAGCATATTCTGTTTTTCAAGAAGGATTTTTGCTCCATGGCAGTAGCAGGAATAGTAATAAATGTGAATAAAAGTTGGATGGTTTTGTTACAGGAATCAAATTCCTCATTACAGCCTGTAATATGATTTACACCTTCAGCCTTTTGATTACACAGGCTGACAACAGCGTGCCACAACATCCATGAGGAAACAAGCCAGCAGTAATGGGGTGATCCATGCCGGCCAAGCCCAGTGACACTGATGTCTCAGAGACAGTGGGGACACCCCCGGAGAGCGTTCTTGCTCCTTGGGTCTTGGAAAGGCAGAGGGGCCATAAGCTGCAAAGAGATGGAAAATGGGATGTTTCACTTGGGAAAAGTTCTTTTAAGCCCCCACTCACAGGTCTGACAAGAAACCTCCTGTGCAAGGCTGGGCCTCTCATATCATCTCCCTTTTCTGCAGGAAGATTCCAGCAGTCACCTTTCCGCATTTTGCCTGGGATGCCCAAGGCTGGCACCTGGCTCCTCACCTTTTTGCACTCTGCCAGGAGTGGAGCGGGTGAGGATACTCAGGATGAGCAGCTCTGCCCACCAAGCACTCCTGCTCACCTGAAGCCCAGCTCAGCAGTCCCACCTACCCCACCAAAAGCTTTGGATGGACTAAGCCAAGAGGCAATTCCAACTGAGCTTGGCATGGGTGCAGGGCAGGCCCCTATTAGCCAGCCAGGATGCAGCCAGGACTCTGCAACAGCTAAATACATGTCCTGAAGAGTGTAGGTCTAAATTTTGTATCACCCCTGAGTATGGTGAATCTCTGGGCTGGGAGCAGAATCAGGGTTGGGCACCATGCATTAAATAAAATTGATAGTTCCTTTCTTTAATAATGAGTTTAGTGTAGTCATTTAAAGCTCTCACAAAACTGACAGTGACTGGATTTAATGGGGCCTTCCCTGTCCTTGATATGACTCACATAACTCCTCATAGCATCTACACGAGCTGAAGTAGGTAGTGTGCAGCTAGGGGACAGTGTTAAAACAGCTGGAATGACTTTTATTAAAAGACTTGAGGTTTTTTGTTCCTGAGAACTCCTCCCACGTCAGCTTTCACTTAATAATAATTTAGCAGGTGCTATTTACAATTCAGATGGCCCTCTTCTGCATGCACACACAAATCACGCAGCCGCCTCACTTGTACTTCTAACAGGTTTCAGGAAAGCAAATGAGGTAAAGTTCCCTATCCACCCACCTCACCCCAAAGGGCAAAAAATACACTTTGGGGACTAAAGAAGGAACAGTTTGAAAGTCAGTGATGTTTTCTTCTTGTTTACTCCCAGCACTTACTGCTGATTTTTAAGTGTGGCCTTTGAGGTGGCAAGAGACCAAGCTGGTGCCCTGTATTAAGTAGGAAGTCAGACCTTCTGCAGTACCTGCAGAGCTGCCAGTGCTGTGTAACCAGAGGCTGCTTCCTGGCTGCCGCCAGAACGTCAGTGCCTGCTTGAAAAATACTGTGGAAAGCACATGGCGTGTGTTCAGCATATAAATGATGCTCACAAGACAATACTGAAATAAGTATCTTCCACCTCTCCCCAGAGAGGCACAAGCCTGCAAACCCATATACACGCCCAGGTTGAGAAGGAAATGAAAAGGGGATCTGCCGGGTATGGCTAATGCATTGCACCTTCAAAATAGCCATGTCTCAAGCACAGCACTCTTCTTCACAGTGGCCTCGGTGTGGTTCCTTTGGAGGCATTGTCCCCAGCACCACTGCACTCTCGGAACCTCCTGAAAATTTATGTGCCTGGAGGCTATAAAAATTCTTTATTTTCTCTTGTGCTACCGAATATTTGAGACAACCTCAAAGCAGAGCTCAGACCTCAACAACCTCAGCTCCTTCCTGTTCCTGGTGAGCATAAGATGTCATGGGGGCCTTCGTTCCAGGTGAAAATCTGCCTGCCTTCCTGCTCTGCTTTTCCTGTCCTGCCAGTAAAACTGTCTCAGCCTAATTAGTAGTTTTCTAAATGCCTATGTAGCGCACAGCAGTTCTCAAAAATGTAAGATGTGACAGAGCACGTCCCCTGCACTGCTCCAGGGCTGGATTCACATGGCTCCAACCTGCCATGTTTGAGCCATGTCTTGTGGCCAAACAAAAAAGCAAGACTTCCCAATGCCCAGTGTAGCCATAGACAAAACCAAATGGACAAAGCCAAGCATCCGTCTCCTTCCCTCTCATCCCCACCCAAAAAGCACATCCCTGCAGTGCACTGGCCAGGGCACTCTCACCACCATTACCCTCAAACCCCTTATCTCCCTGCCACCCCAACTGCCCTCCTACATATCCCTTTCCTGCTTTTATAGCATCAACAACCCTGCCTACTATTTCATTCCGCACGTCATGACTTTCCTTTATAGGTATGATGAAAATTGTCAACCAGGACTTACTTAGTACTCTCGAGCATGGAGGTGGTGTAGGCAGTTACTCCTTATCACGGCTTGATCAGGTTATTTTGGCATGTGGCTCAGGATACTGCTGTCTCTCCTCACAAACCATCTTTATTCCCTTCCTCACTCTCCCTTTAACTCCTTAAATCCAGGGCAACTTGTCTGCTGGCTACTGAAAGCTTTCTTATCTGTAATTTAGAAACATTACGATTCTTATTCATCGTTTTGGTGTGGGCACGGGGGCAGATGAGCCTGAATAACAAGCTATGCACTTCTCTGACATATTGCTGGTTTTAGGCACATGAAGCAAAAACTCAGGACAAATACAGACATTTACATTTGAATACTTTATTACACCTCAGTGCAAGATTCTTTCAGGGTGACCTCCATCTCCCACTGGAAGGAACTGCAGTAATGACAAGAGACATTACAGATTTTCTCAGTTAATCATGTGACTAGTTTATGTTTCACATTATAGTTAATTAACTATGTAACACCTGAGAACACCGGTTAAAATATACCTCACCAGAGGCTGCCTTATCACTTCTCTGTAGATGCTACAGTAACTGGACCTGACACCAATTTCTAGATCTCGGTGTGAGAAGGTGCAGCAGTCCTGAACTGAAAGATAACTCCTAGATACCTTCTTATGGGAAAACCTGGCACAGCTGCAATAGTGCAAAACTTCTCTCCAGGATGCCTCGATGTTACTGAGTGGAAAGCAAACAAAGACAGCAAGTGAATACAATTTAATAGTCTACAGCCTTGACAAAACAAAGCCAGACCCCAGTAAGTAAACCCCCTTCAGCATATCTGTCAAAGCTGACAGAAAGATTGTCACTTCTACAGAAATCATGAAACGACACTGCAAACGCTCTACCACGATGTCAAAGTGCTCTCCAAACGTAAAGTGAGAAACCTGGGAGTCTGCGGTGCCCATGTCAGGTCTCTGGGGCTTGAGAAGGCAGATCACAGCCCTGCCAGATGTGCCTTGCTGAGCAACAGTCCTCCAAGCCAAGGAGGACTTCTGGAGTCCCAAGAGCAAAATGAGGTGGTGAACAATAAAGACGAGGCAGGGGCAGCACCTGAAAGCCTTCAAGGTCTGCATGAGAGTGTGAAGGAACTTAGGCACAATGTAAGCATAAAGACATTTTAGGAAAGTGGGTGTCAGGGAAGTCAGGAAGAAGTTTTACAACCAAATGATCAGTACTCCCGAGGGCCTCAGAGAAGAAGGAAGTCTGCTTGGGAGTCAGAGATGGGATGAGAAAGAAAGAACAAGATGAAATCAGACAGGTGAGATTGACAGAAGCCCTGCTTTGAAGTTTTATCTTTGGAGGACACTGAAGGATGTCTAACAAATGCTTTGCTGAAGAAATCCCTCTTTCAGATTTCTTGGAGAGAGGCCCAGCAGAGCTGAGGCAAGTGTGGAATGCCTGGCTGGGGCTGTGCTGCAGGCTGCTGGGGGACCCACAAGCAGCACCACATGTGTTTAAAGAGCTGAAGACTGCAGCAACACCCACAGCACCACGCAAAATGAGGCCTCACATGCTGAGGCTCCTACAATGCCATGCTTGAATGAGCTCCTGAAGCACTGGGTACAGCCAGAGGAGATGGGGAGAGCAAGCTACCAAGGAATGGTTCCTCATCCTGAAGCCAAAATGGAGCCAGATGAGCCCAAAAGCAGTTACTCACATCAATGTGCCAGGTAGGACTGTTTGGCACCATCGTATGTGTTCTGGCCACCTTCCTCCTTCCCATCTGTCCTCTACAGTCACAAAGTGGAACAAACAGTAACCACAGCATTTCCACAGCACCCCAAGCTCCCTCTGCAGAACTGTACAAGACAGTCTCTGCAGTAAAAGTGAGACTGGCCATTGTTTGCCTTGTAGTCCAGCCTAATGTCTGGATCCCTACATTTAACCTCCAAGCAGGTCTATAAGGCAGGAGCCTTTAGATTCCAACAAGCTCCATCTCTGATTGCTACCTGCTAACAGAGCCGCACACTGAAAGCAGAACTGAAAGAAGGATGATGGCATGGCTCTGCTTTCCAGGCAGCAGGGCTCAAGTCACTGCTGTTCATCTTCCAAACAGATGGCGACCACAGTACCCCATCTTACAGGGAAAACAGCGACTTTCGCAGCCTTCCTGACCCCAGACTTCACTGGCCATCCTACCTGGCCCTCCGTTACCTTAGTTCCTGGGAAAGGGTACCAAGGCCTCTCAAAAAGGAACCAAAATGAATCAGTCTTCCTTTGCTGCTCTGGTTGTGCCCCCCTCACCCACACAGTATTGGCATATTCGTGGCTTACCACAACTGCCTAGTGGAAAGGATATTTTGGTTTTTTCCACGATGGCTGTCTCACCACCTGGATGACTTTCCACTTGTAAATATTAACTTTGTAATGTCAATGACTCCAACTGGCCTGCAAGTGTGGTGAAACCACAGGGAATGCCTGACACCTCGCATACCTCACTTGTTAGAAACAACACTACTTGTGAAGGCAAGACATGGGCAAGGCTCACTGGAGTCTCTGGCTCAGCCTCTCACTCCCACAGGATTTTTTCTTAAGTGTTTTATTTGCAAAGAGGCCACTGCATGACATTCAGCCCTTGCTTTGTTTACGAAATCTGAAACTCAGATCAAGCTCTAGCTGGGCTGAAAACATCAGTTTGCCTATTCACAAGGTCCCTTCCTTCATTTGATTTCCATCAGGATACAGACCTGCTGGAGAGAAGCAAGCCCCTGGTGAGGTCTCGATGGAATACACAGGATCTGGGCTGCAAAGGAAGATGGAGATGCAAGGAGAAAAGAGGGGAAGCTGGGCACAGGGCTCTGCCAAAGCAGAAAATTGAGACAGACTGATTTGTTGACCTCCTGACAGCCACATACCACTTTCAAGTAAGAATGACCAAACACAGGACCTGCAAGACTCTCAAACACTGAGGGCTATGGGGTGTTGTAGGAAATGAAGAGAAAGGATACTGCAGGTTGATCACCTGACCTCCAGTTTAAGGAGTTGCAACAATTCTGTAAATAACCTGCCTTCACATCATGCCACAAACACACACTTGACCTGCACAGAGAAAAGCCTTCCGTTCCTCAAGGAAACACACCTTGAGCATTTTTCACCCTGTCTTCCAGACTTTATCTTCCTCATCACTTAGGCCAAGAAAACACCCCAAAGTTATGGCCAAACAGTCAGAAACCTTTTCTTGCTGTCACCTGTGGCTTTTGGTTTGCATTCCAAAGTAGGGCTATAAACCCAGAAATGCATGATGTGAAACAGGCCGTGAGCTGGGACCAGAACAGGCACAGTGGGACTGAGCCAGCTGGCCCAAAGCAAGAACCACCAGGGAGACTCAGGGTGCAGGATTTGGATGTGGACTCATTTCTCCCCAAAACAACCGTCTCTCTTGGTCCGTTCACCTTTGAGACTGGTGAGTGGCTCTCGTATGAGACCACGGTGACAGGGAGCTGCTGCAGTCTCCATGAGACCATGGTGTGTTGACAGGTTTATGTGTGGGTACCAATGATTCTGTTTGCTGTATTTGGGGAGGTACTGACCTCTGTCATACAAAACGCACGGCCACGCTCAGGCACACACAGACGTGTAAACACTTGCACAGCCAGATGACCCACAAAGGCAACGAAACTCATAATCTCCAAAAGAAATGAGTGATGCTACCCCAAGCAATCCCACAGAAATGCCTCGGGACACCTGCCTGCCTCACCGCTGGCTGGCTTGCTGGGGCTGGTGCCTGCCTGATCTCCCACTGTCTTCACGGCAACTTTATTTTTAAGCAAGGTCTAATAGGACAGAGGCCAGATCAGCGTGCAGAGAAGAGGCCTGTTTGGCCAAGGAAGGACAGCCTAGGTGATGTACAAAGCTCTTGCTTACACAGAAAAAACTCCTGATTTAGGCATAGCGATAAACTACATGAAGGATTTCAGAGCCTTGAAGAGTAAACATCCAGAAGCTCAGGAAAGGCTATCTACTTACGAAAGGAGGATATAAGGCTCTTGTGTGTGATGAAGAAGCTCAGGGACAGCACTAACAGCCTACTCCCCCTCAAAGCTCTAAAAGAAAAGAAATCAGTCCAAGGGAAGTCATTAAGAGAAACAAAACAATAAAAATCTCCACCTGTATCAGCAGAACTCCCTGGCTGCCATCAGTCTCTCCCCCCCAGGTTTCTCTTTTGTGCAGGATATGATTATTTATTGACATATTTATTTACTCAGCTCTGCAGTGCTTAACACCATGGCTGCTGGGCTTCTTGCGCAGTCAAAATTAGAGCATGACAGAAGAGGAGAGAAGCTAAACATGGAGATCCAGTGTGTCACAGGCCAAATGCCTTCTGCAGTGCAGCCTGAGGCATGCTACCACTGAGACGGGCTAGACAGGGGGACCCCACAGCCAGCCTGGACAATAAACACTCCCTAGGTGTGACTTTGCTCCAGATCACTCAGTGCTTTCAAGAGCCTGCACAATGCCCTGCAGAGACCCAGGCACCAGAGCACACCTCAGGCCCTGTACAAGTGCTGACCATGAGTACCTGCTGTGCAGCACTCACGGGTAAGGCACCAACAGCTGAAACCAAACCTGCAGAACCAAAAACCCACAGCAGAAAGGAGAGATGGCTGCAGATGACAGACTAGCTAAATGGGCTGTCAAGCCTTCTTCTCATTCCTGATCCTACATTTAAGAGCTGACATGTCACTTTGTGCTTCCAGCAGCATGCAGCCACTTGCCCCACCTCTTCATAAGCATCTTTTTGGCACTGCTGCAACTGTTCTGCAGCCATGTGCTTTCAACTCAGAACATTCAATTCTTTCCTTTTCCTATGCAATGAAATGAAAGGATTCAGCTTAGATGCAGTGGGACAATGAGTTCAGAATCACCAACCTGTCGGTGATGTCGCAGCCAAGCTGTCCACAGTCACACCTATGGGTTTTGACTAACGATATAAGGGAAGTCTGGCCAAACTGAGTCATGGGAGAAAGAAGAGTTTCTGTGAAAATAAGCGCTGTATGGTTTTCTCACAAGGAGCAAATACACCACTGTTTCCACAGGTTCCAGAAAAAACAGATTAGCAACAACTTGTGGTCAAATCACAAGAGCTCTCAATAGGTTCAGGAGAACATGGGGCATCTTAGCTTTGCCATAGTCATAGGAATGACTAGGGAGTAAAATGGCCTGGGGTGAGCCTATGGGTTTTGCTAGAAAAATTGTGACATTCCCAGCAAATGAGAGGGGGAAACTGCCATAAAAAAAACACCCCAAAACAAAAAAAACAGCCAGGGGAATTTAGTACCAAAAGTCCTGCGAACTTTCATCAGACCTCATGTACTCAGAACTCACTGAGAGCTTTCCAACATCCATATGGATGAAAAGTAAGAAGAGACTGAAAACTAGATTCAGCAGAAGCACAATAACTGTGGAAAGAATTTCGGTGGGAAGCAGCAAGTTTACACCCGGTATAAATGCCCAATTAGTCCGATGTTCGCAGTACTCCTTTGTGGGGACAGTCCTTGGTTTTGGTCATTTTTCGTATCTGAAAATAGCCACACTTCCCTCTTTACTCCTTCCTGTGCTCATGGGAGACTGAAATGAGTCACCAGAGGACCAGCTGAGTCATCCAGCCAAATCTTGGAAAGCAATACAAAATGTGTGGTCATCACATCCACAACTAAAATGTGGATGATGGCAGCACCCCTAGCAACCAACCGTGCACTAGGCAGAAAGGGCTGGATGACTGTGACACTGAACACTATGAGCTGTTACTCTGAGCCAGGAAGAAGAATGCCTTAAATGAAACCAGGACAATGCAAACCAAGAGCTGACAAACATGGCCAGAAAGCAGCCCCGTGGAAAAGGACCTGGGGGTGCTGGTCTCCTTTGGCAGCTGAACATGAGCCAGGAGTGGGTCCAGGAGGCCAAGAAGGCCAGTGGCATCCAGATCAGAAACAGTGTGGCCAGCAGGACCAGGGCAGTGACCATCCCTCTGCAACTGGCACTGGTGAGGGTGCAGCTCAAATCCTGTGTTCAGTTCTGGGACCCTCACTACAGGAAAGACATGGAGGTGCTGCAGCATGTCCAGAGAAGGGCAACAGAGCTGGTGAAGGGTCTGGAGAGTAAGTCCTATGAGGAGCAGCTGAGGGAGCTGGGGTTGTTTAGCCTGGAGAAGAGGAGGCTCAGGGGTAACCTCATTACTCACTACAACTACCTGAAAGGAAGTTGTAGCACATTAGGATGGGGTTGGTCTCTTCTCCCAGGCAACCAGCAACAGGACAAGAGAAAACAGCCTCAAGTTGTGCCAGGGCAGGTTCAGGCTGGACATCCGGAAGAATGTGTTCCCTGAAAGGGTAGTTAAGCGTTAGAATGGGCTGCCCAGGCAAGTGGTGGAGTCACCAACCCTAGAAGCATTCAAGAAACTACTGGAATGGCACTTAGTGCTATGGTTTAGTTGGCAGGGTGGTGGTTCAGTCAAAGGCTGGACTCGAGGATCTTAGGAGTCTTTTCCAGCCTTAATGATTCTATGACCACTGGTTCTGCACCTGACACAAAGCCCTTCTCCACCCAGTTTCCCCATTCCAGTGGCATTAGGAAAAAGGGATGGCCATCTCCATCTTCCAGATCATGAGATATTCCTAGCCCATTTTCCAACTTCTGTGAACCAAAGTCCCAATTTATTCAATTCCTTTAGCGTATCATCAAATCTTAACAAGACCTATTTCGATATGCAATCTCCCTGACAACCAAATAACTGTGACCTTTTAAGAACACAGGTCCATATTTCATTTTTATGTCTATTATCTGCAGAACAAAAGGAAGTGGGGCAGTTGCTTTTGGGCACAGAAAATGTATTTACCAAGCAGGTTTTTTATGGTGATTTCAAAAGTTTAACGAGTGAATTCAGGACAGTTGTTCTCTCTGTGCTGTCATGGAACAACAACCTCGATTTGCAGGGGCTGGGCCGCACTGCACAGCTGCTCGGGGAACCCTGTCCCTGCCCAGCTCACTGTCACTCCGCAGACCTCGTGCCACAAGCTACAGCTGAGCCAGGCACGGAGGACCCTGAAGCACCAGCGGGTTACGGGGACAGCGCGTGTGGCACATCAACAGTACAGGTCCCTCTGTGGCTCACCCAGAAAATCCACTGGCTGGAGGTTTCCAGTGACACTCCTTTCACCTGGCCAAGCACCAGCAAATGGTGCTCAGGGACTACACGGCACCGAACAGGTTTTCATGAAACTGCTCAAAATTTCCCAACTAATGATGTCACTCCTGTTTTGCCTTGATCCTTCCTGCCAGCTCATCCCTGGGTTTCAGCAAGGCCATGATGTATTCACCTTGCTGTGCCTCTGCTCCCAGCCCTCTGCACCTTCACTCCTATTTCTTTTGCCAAAAAAAAACCCAAAAAAACCATTTACAAACAAAGGGGAAAAAAAAGAGCTAAAAGGTTCAGGTGGGCATGAGTGAATGACGAGCTCCACAAGACAGAGTAACATCTGAGCCTTAAGGAAGACAGATGTCAGACAGAAGCAGGTATAACTGGTATAAACTGGTGTAAAAAACAGCTTTAAGTGAAATTCAAGTAAAAATATTCAAAAACTATTAAATTACCTAAAATCCATGGGGTTTTGATCCCAGAGTTTGTAAGAACTTGGTATTATTTGGTCTTTTAAATGCTCAGTGGTAGAGACTCCAAGCTGTTGAAATGTTAACTTATTCCATGCTCTGCAGAGACAGAAAATAAATGTGAAACTGGATCCTGACATCACCACTAGATCCCAAAATTGACCCTCCTGCTTTCTGCTCAGCCTGCTCCAAAGAACATGCTATTCCTGGAGGAGTTTTAAAAAATAAAGCCCAAGCAAGTGTTCTCATGTCCTCTCCACTTCCCAAAGCTAAGGCAAGCAGCTCGCTTGAGTGGCCCTCCCACGCACATCACCCTCTGTGTCCTGGCGCTTGCAAACAACTCTGCACCAGCCCCACGGGCTGGCCTGGCACCAGCCATGAGCAGAGCAGCAACCGCAGCGTGCAGCTCAGCACACTCGAGCTACAATAAACCTGTCAGACTGCGCAAGACATGAATCATATGGACTGCCACAACAGCAACCCAGCGTGTGCAGCCCTGCTAAAACAAACAAACAAACAAACAAACAAACAAACAAACAAACAAACAACCCTAAGACATCCCAAAACACAGATGTAGGTAAAAGGCACTCTCCTGAGGCTGCCAGTGCAGTTATACAACAGGGCTTGCTGGAAAAATACACATTCTCCTGACTTGTGGCAACTCAGAAATGTTTCAGCAGAGCTGCAGTAGGGGGCCAGCAGAAAACAGGACTAACACAGTCTCTTCTCGCTGGGAAACTGGCCCCTGATCAAGCAAATGCCTGGGTTTCCTGGGACGCTAAAAGTGAGAGAAAACACCTGCAGCAAAGGCTACTGCTCATCGGTCACTGAGGGATAGGGCTGCAGAGGTTGCTCAGGGTCTTTTGGAAAACACATGTCTGAATGTACTTAGCTGAAGGTGCTGCTTCTCCCACGGTGGCCGGGAAGTTATGTAGGAGAAACAGCAGCATCTTTTCCTGCTTAGGGTTTTCCTGTAGTCCTTGGTACAGCCATGAAACTGAAGCATGGAAATAATGCTACAAGTGTATCTGAGGGACTTGCATGCTGCCTCTGCCCTTTGGGGCAGCCTTGGGAGTGGATGACTGCTCCATCCATGCTTGTGGGCCATCAGGGCATACTATTTCATACCATGAACCTGTGACTAATAACTACACTTTGGATGTACATGTATTTTTCATTTGTATCATTGCAATACAGTCAATGGGGATAGTGACCATTTCTCCATTCTGTTTTCCTCCCTGCTATTTAATGATCTTACTGTGTTGCCTCTTAAGCCACAGTCCTTCAAACACTTGCAGACACCCCCTCATCTTCCAACCAGCAACCACAAGGCTGTGACCCAGGAGATGAATTAGGCAGACAAAAGCACAGGGGAAAGGTCTATGGCCAGTGTATTTGCTTCTCCTGGCAGATTCAGTCCAGAGACTTCAGCTTTTCCAGGTGACAAGTGTCTTCCAAGACAGTGTCTGCATCAGAAAATATTCTATAAAATCCTGATTTAACTGTTCCCCTAGGACAGCTGGCTAGACCCTCACATTACTGCCACATGTGCCTGTGTCTGAGTTTAAGCACATGAATTGTCTTAACTGACTTCATCAGGACAACTCATGCACTGAAAGCCCACTACATGTGTAAGCGTTAGCAGAACAGGGCATTAGTCATCTGCCCTTGGTTTTTGAAAGGGGGTTTGTGTAGAAAAAAAAGCAAAAAATGGCCATAAAACTTGTGGGTACAATTCAGGCATCCAAGTGATACATTAATCTGAATTAAATCCCTCTCCTGCACTGCCCCTTTTAAAAAAGCAAGTTCTTCTCTGCAAGTTTATAATCTGTAGTTAACTGCTGTTGACTGATTTCAAAAGAAATCCTGTGGAAGGTAAAGTCTCCAGTACCTGTGCCCACCCCACAAGCAGCACACTCAGAAAATCTGTATTTGGTTTTCTTGCAGATTTTTCCTTCCCTTCCTTCTCCATGACTAGCAATACGCATAGCAAAACATGCTCTCTGCTCTTGACAGTGGCTGCGGCTGCTGCTGCTGCACGTTCTCCACCTGGAGTGAAAATTCTCCGTTGTCACGGCAGCCAACAGTGATGTCACAGACTGAGTATTGTGACTTCAGCTGGAAAAGGAGCAGCGGGAGCAGATGAACTCTGAAACAAAGATATTGTTTTGGTGTAAACAGCCTTCACAAAAAAGAGGAGAAAAAAGAAGGAAGTATATATAAACATCTGACAATTACAGTTTTCTCAAAGAAGTATAAATAAATATATGGTAAACAGAGTTCTCTCTAGGCAAGTATCTCAAAGGTCCAATGAAGTACTGAAAGAATTGTCATTTTGTTTCTGTTCTGTTAAGAAATGGGACCCTTTTAGCATTTGAAATACACATTTTCTATTCTTATTTTACTTTTGTTTTTAATACCTTCTTGTCTGGTCATTGTCCCAGAATAAGCAATCAGCATTGCTGTGTAAAGAAATAAGTCTCAGGAAGTAATGCACATGTTTGCAAATGTTTCATTAATTCACAGGCAACTTGCAAGTACTGTCTGCATTCCTATGTGAGGGTGGTTGTTTTTCATATAGGTCACGTATTAATGCAATTTGAAAAAAATCTTAACTCCATTCAACCACATCCCCTTCCACCTTTACACCAAAATCCAGAGGTTGTAATTACACCCAGGAGCAGGAATAAATTAAAACAAGTGCTCGTGTTGCCTTGAACTCTTTTTTGGAAAGAAAAGCGATTCCATCTACCCTGCATTATGTGCTCTGTCTAACTCTGAACTCGGCAGGCTGACAAGCAAAGGGGCAAAGAGGCAAAGAGGTTTTCATGAGGTCAGAGAGGAAAACAAGTCACTTTCAGAGGTCAGAAATGGAGTAATGCATCCCATGTTCTAACATGTACCAGATCTTCAGAGGGGGATGTTGTCTTTGCTACCTCACCTCCTGCCTCACAGAACATCTTCAGGCTGTGGCACTCCTGAGCTCTGTGGAGTGGAGCGGGAGGGAGGACACAGGCGCCTTATGGGTTACACACTTTCCACCCCTTAGCAAGTGGTTAAAGTGTTGTTAAACAAGTGGCACATCGTGACGGAAGGAAG
>VZTI01000537.1:1794627-1818976 GCA_013397865.1 Struthidea cinerea | reverse complement strand
AAGGAAGGAAGGAAGGAAGGAAGGAAGGAAGGAAGGAAGGAAGGAAGGAAGGAAGGAAGGAAGGAAGGAATGGACTACCATTGCTTGCTAAAACGCAATTCCCTAATGCTTGAACAACTGTAATAACCAGCCAGTGCTGGCAAAGTGATGTCTGTCTTGACATCTGACACACAATTCTGAAAATTCACATGCAGAAGAAGGGGAAATACTGGTAGGACTTCAGTTATCACCTTCTCAGGGGACATCACAAATAATAAGCAGTTCCCTCCCCGAAGTACCCTAATGATATCCTAGCTTTACAGAAAATCATGCCTGAATATTTTTTCTGAAATATAAAACTGCCACACACAGTCAAAATTAAAAAGAAATATAGGGCATTTTTAAGAGAAATTCCATGGGGAAAAGCAACTGTGAAATAGCCAAACATCAATTATGAAAACCACATCAAGAACAGGCTCTTGTGCACGGGCTTTAGGGTTTAGGGATTTCAAGAAAATGTGCATCCTAGTTTGACTCATAATGTAGGCAGAGAATGAGCAACTTTCCTCAACTTAAAAACAGCTCAGCGAGTATGTAACCCTTTAAAGTCACTGTATCTATACAGCCTTCTTGTATCTGGTAGGTCCCACTGATGGCAATCTTTGCTCTCCACGCCCAACTCCTCTGCAGGGCTAGAGTGACAGGCTTACTCCCACCCTAAGCTGGTGCAGAAGAAACAGCCGATACTACTGTGACATGGGCAAACTTCTACTGAGGTGTGCACCACCCCAGAGCCACCCCAGAGCTTGCTCATTGGTGGCATTATCGCAATCTCTACTGCAAACCTTCAACCAGAGCCTTCTCCTCCCCTGCTGCTGCCCACATACAACTCTGAACAGGCTGTGGGCAGCACTGCTTCCTTCCACCTGAGGGTAGAACACAAATGGAAGGAAAGCAAAAGGTAACAAAGTGAACAAAGGCAGAGGGATTTGGGGTTGATTCTGCCTGTGAGTCAGGATTGGATCATCTTCCCAAACTTAAAGATTATGGTCTCATGAGTGTACCATTTGGGACTTCCACAGGGCAGCATCTGGGAGAGGGAGCAACCAGAGCTGGGAATACCCAGGGTAGAACCAGGAAATGCCTTCCCACAAGACCCAAAAAAAAAGCAATGGCACGATCTCGTTCTTCCTTAAAATAACTTGCCAGTCTGTTGGTTTGTGGCATTGCTGTTTAATGGTAGAGAGCATTATTAGAGAAAAACAGCATAAACCAGACAGTTATTATAAGGGGAAAAAGACATCTCAGTTAATTTGCTTTTTTCCTCCAGCCCTGAACTTTTATCTTGAGGGTCACACTTGCTCTTACACAGAATGTCTGGACAGAAGTCTTCACCAAGAATTTTCCTCTCTGATGACAAATGGCACCAAGTGCTATCCTGCCCCTTCTCCCAGGAGCAACAGCTGTTTATTGTTCCTCATTCCCACTCTGCATGACCAAACAACTACACAGAAAACAGAGAAAGGTGAAAGCAAGACTATTTAAAGCTGCAAATCAAGAACACAAGGCTTAGGAAAACTCAGCTTTATGGCTACCGGTGCAACCTTCGACCCTCTTTCTTGCCTGTGTACCATGGCAGAGCTGTTAATCACATAATCACAGGCTATTTCTCCACAGGACCTTGGCCTCACCCAGTGCAGCAGGATCCGGGGTGCTCACCTAGCAAGCACCCAGTCACTATTTCATCTTCGTGGCGCTGTTGGAGGTGTGGTCCTGAGCCTTGTTTACTGTGTACCTGCCACACTCTGCTCTGCTCTGCTCTGGAATTAGTAGTTTACTCATGGCCTTTCCTACAGTACACATTATTAGAGTAACTGAATGTTTCACAAACATAAAGGAATGTATTTTCACACTGCCCTTATAAAGTAAGACACTGTATTACCCATATTTGATGGGCAGGGAACCAAAGGACAGAGAGATTAATGTGAAAAGCTTCCACTAATTTTAAATGCTCAATTGAAACTCTTAGGTACAAATCCCTCAGAGATATGTTTTGCCAGTTGAGGCTGTGGTGACAAGCATTTTTTTGGGTTGATGCTCTTGGAGATAGCAGAAGTGGTATCCCTGACATACATACCCTTCAAATTTTACAGGGTTGTTAATGTGGAGGTTTGCTTTCTCATTTCTTTCTACATTTGTTATATTTAAGATGCATCAAAAAATTCAGGAGAGGTATAAAAGAGCTGTTTTCTAAATGTGCATTCTGAGGCAGGTAGCTGGGATGGAAAATTTCTGCCCAGACAGTTTAAGTTTAGTAAAGTTGTGAACAACTAAAAATGAAGGTCTTAAAATAGGGAAGCTGTTGGATGGCCTCAACAGCAGGTCATTGCCATAGCATACACTTTTCTTTCTCTTCTCCGTTTTGGAAGAAACCACACAGGTCAGATGTTACACTAACAGAATCAAGTCAAACTGAAACGCAAACTGTAACTAAAACTTTATTTTATATCCTGGTTCTGTTCAGATAAACAAGATCAATTTATTTTTAACTTTAATGCACAACAAAGTCTTGTTACTCAATTCCAAATAGCTTAGAGCATAAGCCCCACCTTTCCTCCTGTTCTCTCGGAAAGAGAAAGCAAGTGTCAGGCACTGCAGGCAGCACTGGACATAAGCTGAGTATAGGACAGGCAGATGGACAGTACTCAGAGGTAGCGAATCTTACATTGGTATAAACTGATCCTTCCCCTGATTATTTGCAGGGAGATTCATAAATTCCTACAAGAAAAAAAAAAGCCCATCTGAAAATTTCAGGCAGTGATTTATCTGTGCTAACACCAGGAAAGAAAGACAGACAGACAAAAAGACAGACGGTGGGGGGGTGGGAATAATTCAACCAACTGCTGGTGCCAGCCTTCTTCAGAGCAATAAAGTAATTTTAGAGACACTTCTGTAGGAGCGTAAAATCCAACCTTGCAACTGTGCACAGGACTCAGGACATACAGAAGCAGACATGCAAGACACACAGACACACACATGACACTGGACAACAGTGTGAGACAATGTGGGAGCTGGCAGAACGGGTTCCTCCATCACCTCGGGAGCATGCAAGGACAACCCTAGGATAACTCCCGACAATTCCTCTTTGCCACCCAAGCTGTATTCCTGGCAAATGGTGTTGTGAACAGTTCCTTCCCTAGACACATACCATATCCACACAGAGAGGAACACAGCCCCAATTTCTCTGTCCTGCACTGAAAACTCTCACCATATATCCCTGATTTTGAGTGATGTCTCCTGACTGCACTAACTTTGACTAATTTAGTATTTTTAATTACAGAGGGATTTATGGCACTGCACTACAGTGCTCTCTTCTATTATACCCATGGTTTCTGCTGAATCTGGGTACACTCTACATACAAAGTTGCACATTAGACAAATTACACTGCACATTAAGTAAATCTCTCTCTAGAAATAGGATTAGATGGAGAGGCAAATCTTTCTCATTCCTAGTGCATAAATTAATATCTACAAAATCAATATAAAGTAAGAGCTCCACATCAATTTATGAAAAAAAAATTAAACGTACTCCACAATTAAACAAATTTACGTAGGAGATGCATTCTTTTTCTCCTATTTTGCTTAATAAATAAAACAGCTGGTCTGAGGAATCAGGTCAATCAGTGTCTGGAAAAAGCCCCATTAAAGCTGCTATATAACCTAGTTTCTCAAGCTGCATAAGGCATCCTAATATTGAAGAGGCAGAAGTCCATGCAGAGACAGCACGGATGGCTCAGCTTCTGGCCCTTCAGGGTTATGGAGGATATTTATCACAGAAGACAGCAGTAAGTGAGGTATCTTGCAAAGATCTAAAGAGATAGGCAGGCTCTGAAGGACCACAACAAAGACAACATGATGCATCCAGACCTATACATAAAATAGAGCTGGTAATCTTGGGCACCTAAGTTGAGGTCATCCAACATAAGGAGATGGTAAAGGCCCAGATATTCACATATGTTCAGATCCCCTCAAAGCTTGCCTAGCCCTGCTGCCACAGTGGGTGATAACACCTCTTCTCATAGCACTCCACAGCTACATGCTTCCATCCCTCCCATGTCACGTGGGAGGGCGAATCCGGCAGTGCCCAAAGCTGTGGGCGTGTTTTGTGGGCACAGAGCCTATTCCAGTGCAGGCAAAAACCCCACAGCATCAGCCCATCTCCTCCTGCACAGCACACAGCACACAACACACAATGCCCAGGCCCTCCTCACCTCAGAAAATGTAGCCCTTCCTACATTCAGTAGATTTGAAAATATTTTGCAAAGGGTATCACAATCCACATCCTATAGAAATAAAAATGGAGCCAGAAGCAAGTAAAGTGACTTGCTGAAGCTTCAAGAGCAAGGAGCATCAGAACTGGGAAATGAAACCTCCTGGCCCACAACCCTAGGTTTTAGGTTCTTAAATAAGGATTCTCTTTCCTCATTAAAAAACTAAAAATGGGAAGAGAGGGAGGAATATTCTGTAGACAGAATGAACTTCGCCCTCAGAGGACTAATGACCTGATATACTTTTTTTTCCTTCTCACCTCCATTTCCCCTGCTAAAGTTACAGTAACTTCAAGGACTATCTTTCTTTCTTGGTCTGCTTTAACCTAGTGTGTCGGCTCAACATCGTTTTCCCAACCACCCGAAGCCAGAGACCATCCTTCCCAAAGAAGAGATTACCTTCTTGCTTTCAGTCTCTCTGGACATCCTTGCAACATCCTGGACTGAGACTATTCTGCTTTCTGTATCACGATGAGGGACTCCAAAGTCCTATCCACTGGTCCCAGCCCATAGTACGTGGCAGCCCGAAAGGGTACCCTGGAGGTAAAACCTGGTTGTTCTCTATTAATTTTTCATTTCAAGACTGGCTCCAGGGAAAGGAGGGAGATATAGGTCAGAGACTTTGGGGGCTGATTAGTAACTCTGTACATCTTCCCTCCTTTTTCTTCCCCCTCAATTTTTTTTTTCTCTTCCAAATTCAGAAACAGAGGGTTTTCCCTCCGTATTTCTCATTTACTCCTTAAGCATCATCGGCATTAGTCAGCAAACTCCTGCATTTCCTCACAAGCCCCTGACACTTGCTGAGTGACTAACCCTCTCTCCACACACTTTGGTTCTAATAGTTGCATCTGGTTTTTTTCCTCAAGAAAAATGGATCTCGGCGTTGCACACACGCAGTTCTCACAGTGGTCACTGTAAGGGTGACCGGTCACTCCCTGTAAGCTCCTGCTGCCAGAAGGCTGTAAATGCCACCATTTTTCATGCACAGAGCCAAAGAGCCAGGAGGTGATGGCAGGGCCCGCGGTCACTTCGCAATTCACCATCACAGCAGCAGTGTCCCTCAAACTAGGAAGAAGTTAGCTCCTGCCCCAAGCACAGGCACATGGAGAACATGATGGAAGAAGCCTGAAGCCACCTGGCTTCTCTTCGCAGCCCTGCCAGTCACCTGGTCTGTCGGGTGACGTTGCCTTCAGGTGCCTGCATTGGCCTTTCCTTCCCAGGACCAAGAGTCTCTGCCCCCATTACAGAGCCTGGTGCCTGACATGATGTGCAGAAGGCCTCAGCTGGGCTTCTGAGGCACGAATACAGGGTGAGTGAAAACACAGCTCCTCGTGACTCAAAGCCACCTCATCAGAGCATGACAAAAGGCTCCTCCTGGCCAGGTGGGCTTGCACAAGCTGCCCACCCACAGCCACGCTCACAGAAGACCTCTCATGCAGCTCATGCTCACGTAGGCATACCCACAGACCTGCCCACACCGTGCTTTTGGTGCTGCACTCGAGCACACAGCAAGTTTGTTGTGTCCACCTTCCCAGGGTGACGCCAAGAGCACACAGACCACTCTTCCTTATGTCCAACATGCCAAGAGGATGTCTTGCCCCCAGGGCAAGGCCATGCCCTCAGGCGATGGCAGGCACTACCTGTTGCCACCCACTCAGGGAACAACCCACATCCAGAGCAGAGCACATCAATAAGGATCAGCGGGAAGGCTGGTGAACTTGGTGCTGGAGAAGTTTATTCCCCATTTAACCTTGACACCCTCACCCTGGCACCGACCCCGCACCTGCCACCCTTACCTCCATCCCCATTGTAGGAGAGCCTTCTGCATTGCTGTGTAGGGAGGCATGAAAATAAACCACCGGCTCCAGTGCCACACTCCCTCCTGGCAGATCTGTTTCTCTCTTCTTAACTGTTTCCAAGTGCCTGGCTGTTTTATAATCCCCAGTGAGCATTCCCTTAACTCCTTCCTCACTGAGTCCTTCCACTCTCCCTTGCTCGCTCTCTTCTAAAAGGCAGAAAAATCCAAGGCGAGGTAGGGGGTAGAGAAAGCAAAGGAGGGGGCCTGAATCAAAGAGGGAACATCTGAATCAAACAAGGAACATCTGAATCAAACTGCACATATTAGTCATTTCCCCAGCCTTCTCTTACACAGACTGACTCTCCTGTTAATGTATAATTTTTTTTCCCATGGACATTTGTGTACCTTAGAAACTTCTTTGCTAATCTCCTCCTGCTTTTTCGTACCATGAGGTCATATGCTCCTGCTGGTAGCATGACTTTAAATCACACAGCAGCTTGCCCTTTGAGGTCTGAACAGAAATCACTGTCTTAGATCACAAGTAAATATGAGTTGATGGCTTCAAGCCCAGTGCCACCACCACCCCACTTATGCATATTGCAAAATTCGAGAAGAATCAAATGCAGGTGTCGCTTCCCAATGGAAAGGACTTTGGCAATCACTGCAAGGGCTGTGAGAGGGCTCTGTTGAGGAGCTCAGGCGAAGGAACACATCTTCCGTTTCCAAGACGTGGGACACTGCAACTGCCCTGAAGTGACCTGTCAAGAGCCACACATGCCATGGGTGCTGAAGGCTGTGCACTGCGTGTGTGCTTGCATGCATATCAGTGAGGTGGGGGAGGGAGTCACTTGGCCTGAGACATTTTAGGAGACCCATAGGTCAGGGCTAGACCTGGATAACCACAACGCAGTGGAGGTCGCTGTGTGCCAGGGTGTGCTGGCAGCACGGCGTGGGGTGGGACAAGTACAGCGACCCAGCAGCTTTGGATTTCATAACCCCGACTACGTGCAAAGCAACGTCACCGAACACTCCGGTGTTTACGCTGCTCCTGTGAGAGCATGCATAAAGAAGATGGCCGAAGAAAGCACTGGCTTTCACGTGTCCCCTCTCAGGTGGGAACATGACACCTGCAGCTGGCTGCTGCTCTTCCTCAAAGTCTATGGCTGCTTCTTCCAGCATCTTGAGGTTACCCCTGACAGCTTCCACTCAAAAGTTTGCCAAGGTATCTTTTTCCCTGACAAAATGAGCTATTCTGTCACACAAGGCTGGGCCGCAGGGCTTTTAAAATCGGTTCTGCTGATGTTCAAAGGGAGCAGCTTGCTGTGCAGAGGAGTGGTAGAGTTAATAGCAGTAGGATCAGCACAAACTCTTACCCTGCCATCTGCCTTCAGCTCAGCCAGGCCTTCTGCTGAACAGCCAATGTGGGCTGGGGCCACTGGAGTGAGCAGCAACTCACTGACATGAAAGACTGCCTGGGTTAGTTGATTAAGAATAAGATTAAGAGCACAGGAATCCTGTATAGCACTGGTACTGACTCAGTTCAGGGATTTCATTCGGATATTTAAGCTCAGTTTTCCAAAGAAGTCTTTTATTTTGCACAGGTGGGTGTTTGTGTGACAGCTTAAACAAGCCCCATGAACTGATGATCCCAGAAACAGGGGTCATCTCTGAAAATGCTATGCTTTCTTCTTTGGACACCCCCACCAGAAAACAGGGATAAATAACACTTAACTATCTCACTCCCCTGTAATGTTTAAGTCCTTTACACTTACAGAGCTCTGGAGGAAACACAGGAAAGGCCACTGGAATGGACAGAGATGTCTCTCACAACTATGGGTCACAGATCCCTCTCGTTCTGCCTTGTGGACTTCTTTTAAGCACCGGTCACTGCCAGCAGACCCTGACAGAGGCTGCTCAGCTCTGCTCCTGCACATCCAGATTGACAGCTGCCTCAAGAGTTCTCCCTCTCTTTTAATAATAGAAGAGTCACTTATGGCTTGTGGATGACCTCAAAGTACCAAACTGCTGACCCACTACCAAAGTCGGAACCTGCCAATGCAACTGTGAAGAGCAGGGCTTGGTCCCCTTGAGGGATGGTGAGGGCAAAAGAGTTCTGTAGTCCCATAACAAAATACTGAGGTCCCCTCTGATGTCATATCATTCTGTGGTAATACCCTACAGCAATTTAAAGGACTGCTGCAGCTGATCTCCAAACCCAGGAGGAGACAGGTGGAGGGGTGCAGCAAAAGGGTGCAGGTCTGGAAGAGAGATGGGGGATCTGGGATGAGTGAGGGCACAACCTGCCTGCTCTGAAAGCGAAAAGAACAGAAAGGCTCCTCCTTTCACAGATGGAGGGAGGAAAAAAGCAAGATGAGCGAAAAGCCTGAACTTAATAATGAAAAACAATAGCTCATCATTTATTTTCATATCCTCTCACTAGTGCTGGCATAATGCTAACAGTGGAATTCTTATGGCATGCATGTCATGCCTGCAAATACCAAGTGAATTACTTCTCAGCGAGGCTATGGGCTATGGCACTGAGCAGCACATTCGCTACAAGCGATTGGATGATGAACGACAGTTCCCAAATTCCTCCTTCACAATGCTACTTGCATTAGTTGTAATTTAATGAGTGTGAGAGAGAAAGTTTTGGCTCAAAACACAAAAATAATACTGCCTGCTGCTGCTTCCCACTGGGTCTTGTATTAACTCACACCACCTCCACCTCCTACTTCTCTACCTCCTCCCTTTTCACACCTATCCTCAGGTGCTAAAAGTCGTGTCATGAAACCCATCAGCATGGCAAGAGAGCATGAAGAAGCCCCCAGGCACATGCACTCCTTCTGGCTAAAAGGCGGGAGAGGACACAAACCTCTCCCTCTTCTCTGCCAACAGTCACGGCAGGCTGGGGTGGTTCCTACAGCAGCCAGTCTCTGTGTAGACAAGCCACCTCCTTTGGTTCTTTCCTCCTAGGGAGCCAGTGAAAGACACCAACCTGGCAGTTCTGGAAACAGAGCATGAAGCACACACTGTGTGACCCATGTTGGTGCGGAGCTCCCACCACACACCCATGCCAGCATGGTCCTCCTGCCTCCCCAGAGGGAGCCACAGCAGGGTAGCCCAGCTTCATCCTCACCTTGCAGGCTGTCTTAGCTGGTTTGCTGCTCTTTTTAATTCTGAGATCTGGTAGGCAGCCAGTAAATGTGAACAAAACCTCTGCTAGGGGGTAAGGCCTTCAGCAGTAAAAATGTGCCATCACTGGTGACCCCCAGTGAACCTGGCAATCACTGCCACGATGCCTCCTCCTGAGCTCTTGGGTAGATCTGTACCTCCCACATCTTCAGCCCCTTTTCTTTGCTCCATGGACCTTGACACAAAAGGGACAGCCACAGCAGCAAGGGCATCTTGCAGGTCTCTGCCCTGGAAGGAGCCTAACTGGCCAGCATTACCTCCCACTCCCGTGGCAACCTTGCGACAGAGCCTGTACCCCTTCACATGACAGGACATTTATCCATCAAATGACCCTGCACATACGGCTCACACCTGAAACAAGACCCACTGTGTGGGATCTCATATGCTGGGCCAGAAGAAAGCCAAGAGGCCTGATCTGAGCAGCACACTTACAAGTAAGAGACTGCAAATATCACTACTACTCTCCTGGTGTATCCAGTCTCTTCAGTGTTTCCCGCTGACAGAGCCTAAATGACAACCATCCATGGGCTCCTACCTGGTGGAGCATCCGGAATACTCCTTATCCCTTCTGTGCCAACTGTAATTTAAAAGCCCCCCTCCCACATTTTGTGGTGTTTTGCGAAAAACAAATCCAAACAAAATTTACATGTTTCTGAAACGAAGGCATAAGCAGGGGAAGGGAAAATGCCCTTAAGGATTGGAACCAAATGTGTTTGTGCAAATGAGACCCAGGATTTACAGTTACCTTCCAGCCTCCAGCAAGTGCTACAGTTCTCAGCTTTGACTTAAAAACAATCTGTTTTCTTGTAAAGGTTGAAAAACACCAGTGATATTTTCTCTGGTGTATTGGCCAAAGTCCCACAGCCCTGGCTGGGAGAGGAAGGCGGACACGATGTCACAAGACACTCCCAGGGACATCTGCAGGCATAGGTCTGTATGGACACACAGATGCACATCTGTGCTTCTCAGCAATACAGCAGGCACAATGCTGGGGTCCACCTTCAGAAGCTAACTGGACACAGATTTGCCCCTCGTCAGAATCCCCCTCCCAAGCCCACGTGTAGCACTGCACACTCTGTGGCTTTCTTAAAACTATGGCTGTGCTTTGAGCAGTGACCGGGCTCTGAAATAAATGAAGACATGCCTTGCTGAAGTGACCTTAAGTGAAAGCAACAACAATTGGCACAAATAAATAAACAAGCACCACAGCTGCAAATGAAAAAGGAAGAAATGGTGAGCCTCATCAGCCTGCTGTAACTAACCTTGTGCTGGGCAGCTCACCCACTCCAGCAGTGTGGGGAGCCACGCATCCCCCCAGGAGGCACCAGATAGAAGGGGTCACTTTTCAGACAGCAAATGTGGGGAGAAAGGGACACAAGCATGAGAGGGAAGTGGGGGGCTCCTGTGACAGATGCCACAGTGGCTGATATACCTTTAGGAGCCTGGCACAGGGGTGCTGTTACCTGCTACCAGCTTGCAAAGAGAAGCAGTGACCAGGCTGGGGAGATGAAAAGCAGTTATCAGGGGCAGAACTACAGGGATGAACATTCCTAGACATAGGGAGACCTGCTGGACTGCCAGAACAGGCCTGTTACTGCAACAGCTTCTTTGGGCATACAGTGCAAGCCACAGCGGTCAGAACTGTCAGCCGTGATTTATCACATTTACGGTTTAAAACCCAACCAAATCCAACACTTCTGTTGGAACCAAGAAGTTCAGCTGAAAGTTCCTGGCCCAGCTGGGAAGGCAGAGGCTGTCCTGCCCCTTGGTTCCCCTCCCGATAGGCTGTTGTGGCTCAGGAAGGGTGAAGCTCAGACATAGCACTCCGTGTCACACTTCAGCTCCCTTTAAGCCTTCAAATTAGGGCTTACACGGGGCTTAAGTGCAGCCTGTCCCAACACAGGGTTGGATTTTACAGCTCTCATGTGCTGCTGGGTTGCCATCTCCAACAGAAAAGGGGATGAGTGCCCTGAAGGCAGCCTGGCAGGCAATCCATCCACCCAGGCATCCTGAGCAAGGGATGGGGAGCACCTAATCCCAGCAGCCCTTCCCATGTCCCTGGAGAGCAAGACAGGAGGGCTGAGATCACCAGGACAGGCTCCTGCTTCCCTTGCCTCAGTTAGCCAAATAACTCCCAATATCCACCTCTTCAGCAAACATTTCATGGTAACCACAGAGTGTTTTACCTCTGTGATCAAGCCTGTGCTCTTCTTCCCCCATATTCCTGCTGGCACCCCATGGCTCACCTTGAGCCCCAGGGTGACCATAGCGTCCCCACCCTTCTGGCCCATGGGTTGGGACATCTGACACGCAGCACTCAGCTCCCACGTGAAGTCAGCATGTTCTCGATATATGGCACGCTATGTCCTCGGCCATAAACACCACAGGTGGGCTGGTCACCTTCCAGCAAGGACAGCTGGATATGACAGGGCTGGGCTGGGGAGGGGTGGCACAGGGGAAGAAGCTGCCAGAAACAGGAGAAAGGACACAAAATACTCCGGGAGAATAAAAGCCCCATCCCCTTCACCAGCTCTGCAATAACAGGAAGGCAAGAAGGACAGGAGTACCAACCACAACAAAACCCAAATTAAAAATTATGACCTCCAACTTGCTCCAGTGATGCCATGTAACAACTGTGGCTAGGAAACACACTTCCTAGCTCACCATCAGTGCTGCCACAAGCATCTGCTTTATTGTACACGGTATCAAAAGCATCAGGCATCCCCACCTGAAATCATGCCCTCTCCTGCCATTCACTCACACCCCATCTTCTTTTTCTCTTGCACGTTATTTTCTACAGGCAGCAGCTTTTTGGCAGGAGTCTCAGTGTCTGTTTGCAACAGGGCATGGCAAGGGAAAGCAGACACCTCCTTCTAAAGCATCCTCTTCCTGAAACCCCTTCAACCCTTCCTGGCTGAGAGGAAATGCAAAGATTGGTAATGACTCAAGTGCTCCTCTGGGAAACAGCAGTGATTTTAGAGGAAGATGAAATAACTTTTAAGCCAAGCCTAGTCCTGAAGAGGGGAACTCCACACTCTGTAGCTTGAGTTCACAGTTGAGCAAGAACAAAGCCGGAAATCAGGCGGCCACCAGCAGAGATACTGGAAAAGATACAGCTACTTTATTGAGGTAGTCTCACCTACATTAGATACATTGTGAGTGATACAGTCAACACGTCCTAAGGGATACAGATTCCTCAGGGAATATTGTATTTGCATACAAACCCCAGTTACATCACACCACTAGGTAAAGTCTCAGCTGAGGATACAGAGATAGACCTGAGACACATCAGCAGAGCTGAAGACATATCCAAGAACTGGTCCAGTTGGGCTACCAAAACCTGGCACTGGGAGAAGATGCACAAAAGATGCCTGCCATGCAGCTGTTCTGGATCGGGATAGAGACAAGCTGGTGGATGTGGATTACAGATCATTCTCCGTCAAAATGTCTTGAATGATATTTCTCTCAAGCTTGGATTTCTAGTAACCCTTTTGTTCAGCCTGAAGTCACATTGCTTGATAAAAATCTCTTCCTGCCTTTTAAAGGCAGAGTGGCAGTGTCCCCTCCTGAACACACTGTGATTTACAGTCTTCCACACTCACACTGGCAACACGAGCCCTTATGCAGAGACTGCAGACAGCACTCCTGCCAACACATACGCTGTCACAGCATCGCTCCACGTAAACACCCTGCATTCACCTTGTTTATATTTCCTCCTATACAGGCTGCGACAGCTCACAAACACACACAAAGCCTAATTCATATTTATAATAAATCTCCCTTCTTCATTCACTGCAGTGGAAAAGAGCCCTGGTACAAATACAATTTTTTGAGAAAATGGTGTCAATTTTTTGGGAAAAAGGTGTAACAGCTCTAAGGAGAATCAGGCCTGTGCTCTTCTGTGGATAAAGAGGACAAAGCCACACCAAATACATGTGTACACTCCTACACATGCCTACAAACATGGAAGGAGTCCCACATACACACACACACACAGAGCTACTCTTCCACCTGTGCTTTCACATACACTGCTCAATAACAGCACCTGCTGTCCCTTCTGACTCGCACGTGCTTTCAGGCAGACAGACTTTTGGAAGGTGCACTTTCATTACACAGGTGCTCACAGCCTCAGATAAGCGACAGGAGAACGACACTGCAAGAGAAGTACTTTCACCATCAGTGGGATATGCTTGTGTCTGGGTCTCACAGGTCGTTCTCAGGTGGTGCAGCTATTTTAAAATGGGGGTTGCAACCCATTTCTTATCTCCACTTGCTAAATACACATATATTCTGCTGTTGAAAGAATGCAGAGAGAAAGTTAGGTGGGAAGGCAGATTTCTGGTGGTGCCACTGATAGTGCTAGAAGAGATGAAGAAATTTTTTTATTGTACTCATGAAAAAATGTGATCCCCAGTTTCTTTGTAGACACATGCCTTGGAGGATTTACGAGGTCTTGGGTTTCTCCATGCTGTCCACAAACTGGCTGTAGCCAAGAGTTGTCCTTTTGTTTTAATTTGCTTTCAGAGAAAAGGTTGTCATCTCTCTTCTCTCCACAAAGGACCTTGTTGCTGCTTCCCTAGCCTCCATCACCCTGAGGCCCGATTGCGGCAGTGTGTTCCCCACAGGACAATGCTGTCAGCCTGCTCTGAAGCTGGGCCTGGTGTGCCGAGTGGGTGCTTGCAGGGGAAGGACACCCAACCAGTCTTCTGTGGTCTCTACTGGCTCCAAATAAGCTTCCATTAAGGTGACCTAACTATTAATTCCTATCAAGGTGTTGTGTGCTCACGTGTCTTCTGTACAGCTCTAACTCCTGATGGCCTTGCAGAGCTTGAGTGACTCAGGCAATTCGTCTGATCTGCCACCTTCTCTCCATCCTGGCAACACTAAGCTCAACCAAAAACTTCACTCTGCATCACCACCAAACACACCAGCAGCCTGCCCAGCTACCAGACAGTTCCTGTGCACTGACATATCGGGAGCTGGAGGATGAGCATCACCTAATCCCAGCACTGCTCCGCTGCTGACCCAGGGCTCGTCACGCGGCACGTCGCCGAAATCCCGTAATGGAGAGGAATTACACACTGCCCCAGCCAACTGTATCGCTAAGGTGAGCTGACACATCACCTGGCACTGCTGTGCTCAGATCCCTCCACTTCACTCCTCCCTGGGGCACCACAGGGCCTCAACATGGCATCAGTTCTGTGTGTCAATGTTAAGGTGCTCAAGTGTGTCACCAGACATTTCCAAGTTAGAGACGGCTCTGCTCCGGGTATTTTGAAGACTAGTAATGGCTATTTAACTCCCCAGAAATTCTGTCACAAGAGGAAGATTAAAGGTTGCACACACACACAGAGCTATGAGGATATCAAAGATGGTTTCCTTGGAAGTTTTTCTCCAGCTTTTGAAGTCAAACATATATATAGGAAAGTAGCAATGATGGCCGGAAATTACCACTATTTGGAGGTAAAACAGAGACCTGCTGAAAATCCTTGCTAAACTATGTAGAATTTGTCAACACTAAATGCTGCCTAGGAGAAAGTAAAGCCCCATGCATTTTAGCTGGACATTTGTCTCCTCCAGCCTATTGCTTTAAGCAAACAGATAGCCTTCCTACCAACGTACATATGGAGCAATATGGGCACTCACCCTTCTGCAATCCTGCTGCTGTCAGGTCCTGACAGAGGGATAGCCCAAAGCCATGGAAGAACCATGAAGAAGGTCAAAAACCAACCCACTCCTGGCACAGCTCTTCCACAAACACCACTGTGAAAAGCTAACCCTGGGATGAGTCTCGGACCTCTCTCTGGGCAGGCTGAAGCAGTCTAGAGATCACAGTCCCCCTAACATCCTTCGGGGTACTTCTTCCTCTTCTTCCCATGCCACCTCTGGCTGATTTGAGCACCTGTCATGACCATCCCTTCTCAAATACAGGTTGTGCATTCTCTGGGGTAATGCCATGCCACAACTGTTCATCTTTTGGAATATCTGCAGCACAGAGATCCTTGACTTTGGATCCCAGATGCTAGTGGCTATGAATAATTGGTAATTAAAGTAAAAGCGAAGCCATACCAGGGGACTGTTGTGCCTCTAAGTTTTCTCCAGACTACTCTCAGGAGACACAGGAGAGTTACCAGAGATAAAAAAATAAATCTCAGCATATGAGGTTTACACAGAGACCATCAAAAATATGCGTCTGTATTGTTCTGACCTCCAGATCTTTTTTTTCCTTCACATTTTCCTAACCTTTAAAAGGCATGTAAGATAAACAGAGGAGAAGCTAGGCAGACAACATCCTCGGAAGAGATGTAGGAATATAATCAAGCCCTCAGACACACACACACAAACACCATAATTTATCTCTTCCTCCTCCTGTTTGATATTATCGTCTGTTCTAGTATCATAATCTGTTGCTATGGAAACAGCTATGATGTCACTACAAGAGGTTTATGGATGACTTGAACAGGAAGGAAAGGTACAAGATGATGGGAGAGGAAAAAAAAAACCACCTACAAACAGCTGCTGAGCAGGAGATGTTCCAGGAATGGCAAGTGTTAACAGGGAAAAGATAAACACATCAACGGTGCTGGAGTTGTTGCAGACAAGAGCAGAATATAAACCACACTTTAAAAATAAAGAATGCTTACAAATTTTGCCTACAACTAAAAATATTCTGGGCAAGCTAAAGGACCTTCCTGAAAAAAACAAACTTTCTTTGAAATGTTCAGCAAGTTTTCTGGGACTGGATATTCTCTGAGTCTTGCTGCTAGAGTCCAAGTCTCCACCAAGCCACTCCATCATCTGCTGTAACATTCCCTCCAGAAGCCTAACACCCCATCAATGCAGCTAATAGTTCGGGAGCTTGATGGCTATCACCATCCTGTGTAGGACCTGTAACTAGAAAAAACCCTCATGTCTTCAAGCAAAAATAAACAGAACCATAAAATCCCTTAGGTTGAAAATTACCTCTAAGATCAATGAGACCAGCTGTTAACCAAACACTGCCAAGTGCACAACTAACCATGTCCCCTAGCACCACATCTACATGTCTTTTAAATACCTCCAGAGATGGGGACTCCACTACTTCCCTGGGCAGCCTGTTCCAGTGCTTGACAAACCCTTTCCATAAGGAAATTTTTCATAACGTCCAATCTATGCTTTCCCTGGTACAACTTGAGGCCATTTCCTCTTGTCCTGTTACTTGTTACCTGTGGAAAGAGGCTGACCCACACCTCACTACAACCTCCTTTCAGGTGGTTGTAGAGAAAGATAAGGTCTCCCCTGAGCCTCCTTTCCTCCATGCTAAACAAGCCCAGCTCCTTCAGCTGCTCCTCATAAGTCTTGTGCACTAGATCCTTCAGCAACTTCGTTGCCCTTCTCTGGACTTGCACCAGAACTTCAATGTCTTTCTTGTAGTGCTCTTGTGCCTTTAAGATTTGTTTCTTGGAGAACGTCCAGCCTTCCCGGACTCCTCTGTCCCTCAGGACTGTCCCAAGGGACTGTATCAATCTGTCTCCTAAACAGGCCAGAGTCTGCCCTGTTCAGAAGTCCAAGACAGCCGTTCTGCTGAGCCCCCTCCTTAGTTCTTGAGAATTGACAACCAATCATTGTACTCAAAACGGCCTCCAAACACCACATCACCCACAAGTCCTTCTCTGTTTGCATAAAACAGGACCAGCAGGGTGCCCTCCTTTGCTGGCTCACTCACCAGCTGTGTCAGGAAGTTATCTTCCACACACTCCAGGAACCTCCTAGACTGTTTCCTCTCTGCTGTTTCCTCTCTGTGCAAAGACACACTGAATCCACTGGATCACATCCAGTAGCAAATAAACACCCTGACCCCAAACTATAGGCAAAAAAAAGAGCTTTTCTTGCTCTCTTCACCCAAGACCATAAACATCCAGACTCACTGCCAAACATACTGACATACCTACCCTGCTACCAGAGAGAACAGTATGCTGAGCCTCGCACACTTGAGATGTGCCCAGCCTTCAGGCCATGCACATCTATGTGTGGGATGATGCACATGTGGTTGTCACCCATGAGCTCAGGTGTTGATGACTGGGCCTCCATGCTCGTACCTTCTTTGGCCACCCTGACTGATGGTGAGAGTGGAGCAAACATGATGACAGAGAGGGTGGGGCAGTCACATAAGTCCTTAAAGACATCATGTGCAGGCTGAGGGAAAATTCAACATGAGTTTGCCTGATGGGGAGGAGGAAGGAGGATGGCACATCAAATTTGTCCTGCACAGGTACCATTGTCATGGGAAGAGCAATGGCAGAGAAGGAGGAAATCACAAGGATCTCAGATCAATGAAAAGTGGTGGTGTTTCAGATAATCTCCATCCCGTCAGTTTCCTGAGCATGGTGAGTGGGATCAAAGATTTTAAGGGAATGCCCCAGCATCAGTTTTGCCTCTGGTGTCAGCTCCAGATGGGGAATACCCAGACAGATTCTCTGTTCTGCCTGTGAGCATTAGAATATTGGTAGTGTCTCCTGTCCTCGCTCACTTTCCCTTCCAAAGATGTTAGAGACAACTGCAGGGGAAAAAATCTGGGAGAGACTGAAGTCTGAAGAGAGTGGGAGAGACTGAAGTCAGTAAGGGCAACTGTAAAAACAGACCAAGATGGGATCTTCAGCATTTCACTCAATTTTCTGTTCCTGCCAGCCTTGGCTGTGACAGCCCCAGCCCCTGAAGTTCTCAGGGATCACCTCCCTCTCTTCTGTTACAGTCACTTGCCCTCATCTTTGTTCCCCACCTGCCTCTCTCATCCTCTTCTCTCTTGTTCCTGACCTACTGACTTACTCCTTCTCAATCTTCAGCCCACCCATTCCTTTCTCGGAGGAACCTCTGTCAGAAATGTTGTGGAAAACCCACACATTGTGACTTCCTCTCCTGAAAGTGCCCCTACAATTTGTATGATGCACCCTCCTGCGTCTGCATCTACATGAAATGCAAATCCTTCGGGGTGGGAACTACCTACCCCTTCATGTCAATGTCATGCCTAGTACAGTAAGGTTCTGCTTTTCTTTGGCACAGCAAATACAACTGTTATTAGGAACACCTCAAAAGCACCAAGGGAGTAAAAGAATAGGAGGTGTGAAAACAATGCCAAGTGTTTTGTGTGTTTTCTAATCTCTTTTCTATTTTGTGGGCAAGGTTCTGTTTCTATTTTTTATTAAACCATTTTTTCTCTTCTGTACTTTATATTTGGGACTGCAGAATAGACAACAAAGCTGATCTCAGTGAAGAAGAAACAGAGACTGTGCTTTTTAAATTGGCAGGTGACACCAAGCAGGATTGCAAAATCGGGGGAATTAGATAAGAATTCAAAACAATCACAACAAATTGAAGGGTACAGGATAACATTCAAATGGGACAGATACAAAAATCACACACTTAGGTAGGAAAGCCTACCTCCACACATACAGGATGGAAAATGGCTCATGAGGCATCAGACTTCTTGGACAGGATCTGGGAGCCACAGCACATCACAAACTACACAGAGATGAACAATGTTACGGTGCAGAAGTTAAACCAAACAGGAGCACTGCCTGCAACAGACACGAAGGAACACTTCTGCTCTCCTTGGCCAGCACAGGACCCAAACTACAGCACTGTGCTCTAGCAGTGCCATTCAAGAGAGAGATGGACTAGCTGAAGGGAGCACAGAGAACCAGGAGGATGGTCAGAGATGAAGGGGAAAAGATACAAGAGAAAGAGTTGAAGAACGTGTTCGAGATATGTTTTAGCCTAAGGAACACAAAGGAGAGACATGACAAAGACAAAGGCATAGTCTTCCTACACCCACAGTTAAAAGGACGACGAATCAGAGCAAGGAAAGCAGAGAGGAGTTACAGAGGAGGTAAAACCTTTTCAGTAACAAAGCACAGGGCAACAACGACAGCCTGGGCATGCTGTGGACCATCCGTACACGGGGAATATGCTGGACAAGCCTGTTAGAGAACATGCTGGACAGATATTTGATATCCTGATTTGAAACACTTATTTAAATCTCTCCTTTGCCCATTTCCTATGATTTAAATGATTTTGGTGAGAGATAAGTTTATTTGGCATTTCAGCACAGCCCAGAGCCCAACCTGTCAGCCTTTAGGACCAAAGGAGATGTTAGAATGCAGGGATCTGCTAGGTTATACCATTGTTCCAGGTCTTGCTAGTACCTTTACAGATTAAAATCTATAAAGAACAGGGAAGACAGCTGCCCTTCGTAGTTTCCCAAGTATCTCTGGCAAATACTACTGCCTTATGGGATGACCTTTCCTGCTTTTCAGGGCAGGAGCTGTGTGTGACTGCTCTTACTTTGCCCATCCAGAGACAGATGTCAGCACAGACCCTGGAAGGTGAGCAGGACAGAAAAGGACGTGTAAATAGAGTGAGCTTTAGCTTCTCCAAACACATCTCATTCAGTGGTGACACTGAAGAAAACCAAGGGAGCGAACAATGGCATCCGTCTGCCAGCATAAAACTCCCTTTCCTTCCAGAACATGACACAGACAGGCTAATGCTCATCAGGTGGAGACCATGCTTCCCCTGGTGTAGCTCCCCGGGTTTCAGTGACATTGTTGCTGATCAGAATCAAGCTCACGAGCAGCTCAAGGGGTTCACATCTCGAAGATGTGTCCCTTCCTCTGGCTATTTTGTACACATCCTGTGAGTAAGCAAAAGACTCTGTTCCTTGGCATCATTCTGTCAGTGGCCTGATCAGACAGCCACTCTTTATATAGCACCTTGAACATATACAGCATTGTATAAATACACACTATGACATCTTATTGTTACTTCCATTCAATAAATAAATCTTAATGGTACAGAGAGCTTTTTAATTTAGTCCTGACTCTGGATTTTCCCAGGTATTTTGAGATGTAGCAATACCTTTGCCAGCCTACAGAGACAGAGGCTGCTCCTCCACTCACGTGCGTGGGCAAGTCTTAGTAGAAGTATTTTTGCCATCAAAATTACCCAGTTCTGAAGGCTACCTGAATTCAGGAGTGGTCCCAAAATACAGGCACTTGTGCTTTCCTGAGGATGGACCTCAGTTTGCTGATATGGCCAAATGAGGGAGTATTTAGGGGTGCTCTGTGCTGTAAATGAGGGGTAGCAGTAACATGGCTCTACTCTTCCTGCATGACAAACAAATTGCTAAATGCCCTGTCTGGAGTGAAATTATCATCTGGGTTTATTTTCAAAAGAAAATGTGAATTCTGTACTGCTAGGGGAAATAGTTTCAAAAGAGAAGGCTTCCAGTTAAATACCTTGGTCCACATTAGGGTATGTAAACAGTTTAAGAAACAACCTTTTCTCCAAATAATGTTTAATTCTCACTTCTTGTTATCCACCAGTTATCCTTCCAAAAGTAAGAGAAAGACCTATAAATAATATTTCACATTCAGAGGGCAGAAATTTCCTAGTAAGGGTGAGGAAACAACCTCATTTTATAAATGGAGTGATTAAGCTATAGAGGCCACGAGTCAGAAAGGTACTCCAGCGTGTGGCCAGCTTTAAAGACATAAACAATCCTAATGAAGTCAGCAGCACTGTCTGTGAGCTTAAATTTAGGCACAGATCTGAAAATATCTTCTTAAATTGGGATCAGAGAGGAAAAGAGTGGAACGTTAAAAAAAACCCCAACAAACCAGTCTTAGCCTACCCATTCACTACAGACACAGGGGTGGGGACACCATAACAGCTGTAAGCCCACCACTGGATGCCTTTGCAAACTCTCCTCAGGGGTCTCGCCCATGGGCAGCACTATCACAACTGCCTTGAGTCCTGCAGCTAGAAGAAGTTGTCTCATCTGCCTCATACTGGTGTCTCAGCCTGGTCCCAGCACAAGGTGACTGCACTTCCCTTGACCTCGCCATCTGGCAGGACTGCTCTAACACCATCACCTGGGGCCCACCTGGTGAGGCCCACAATCTCTGAGAGGACAGGGATTTACCTCCAGGCCCAGGTCACCAATCCTGTCATGATTTGACTTCCCATCTTCCCTCCTGACCAAATATTCACATACTTTTATGCACCACTGCTATGATGTGGCCAAAATCGGGCCTTAGTCATTTTGCCACCCAAGTCCGTTATCTACCTCCAAATTCACAGTCTAAATTCCCAAGGCTGAGCTAAGTTCAAGAGCCTCACAGGCACCAAGGAGGTCTCTAGGCTGTTCCCCACCAGTAGAAGAACCTACACCGAACAAGGTGCACAGTCAACTCTTATCCAGTCTGGATGAAACCACATCCAGTGGTCTCAAAGCACCATGTAAAACTGGGAAGTAAATAACAACCGCTGAGCAAATGGGGAAATCTAGAGATGGAAAAATGAAAATTATTTCACTTTCCAGGCCAGGTGAGGTGTCCAACTGAAGCCAGCTGGGTCTTCCCCACCTGTTACAGCCACGAAGAGGAATGCACTGCACAGGGTCCAAGGGCTGACGACTGAGGTGAGTAACAAGATGAGCTTGCCTCTTTGTCTCCTCACCCCGGCCTCTAGTCCCAGCAATGCTCTTTTCCCTTCTGAAAATAAAACAGCATTTTTCACTCGTTACATCGCAAACTTGTTTAATCACTAGACACAGCAGCATGATAAGAACAATAATTTTAACTGGAGGGGGCTTCCTGTTATCCTGGCTATAGCCATATCCTGAGTAAATAAAAACTTAGGCTTTTGGTCCCAGCATTGACATAGCTTAAGTTCTGGTTATTATTTCATAAACAGGAAGCGTCTCTGAGTTATCATCTCCCTGCATGAACTTTGGGGTAAAAACCTTTACTCTGCCTCACTGGGGCTGCCTCCCTGATGAGCAAGTTTTGTGTGCTTTAACGAGATTTGAGGATGCATTCAAAACCCAGCAGGGCTGGTCTGTTTCTAGCATTAAATGGGATCTGATCCACAATGAGTACAGGGTCAGATTTTCCGGCTTTCCCAGCCCCACATGTGACAATGATAGCATGCAGGCAGGTCCCTGCCTGTGCTCAGCTCTAGCAGCCGCACTGGTGGCGAGGTGCAATTTACAAATATTACCCAGATTAATTCCATGAGCCACCCACATAGAAAACTACCGATGTGGCTGCTAAAAATACACCCTGAATTGCAAAAGTTGTCAAGAATAAGTAAGAAGCAAAGCAAAGAGAAACAAAACCAAAACAGAGGTAATCACTGTTTAGAAAATAAAGGTTAATACATATAAATACCTCTCTCTACACAATTGTGAAGGATGCCAGGTACAAGACGCCAAGGAAATCGCTGGAGACATCCGTCCTAGGCAAAAATCTACCCACAGTCTGTGATGTCTAGCAGACCCCTTCTTAAAATGGGATCTCCCCTGGTGCATAGAGCCTGGCTCTATTCCCTGCACATGAAATGTCACAAGGTGAGTGCACAGGTGATAATTTTGCACAGCAAAGGCAACACTGCCTAGAGGAGGGTCCAGAGAACCAGATTCTTGCCTGGCTCAAGCCATGCACCTCCTCTGAAGCCAATACAGCCACTCCTGATGAAGCAACATCTCTAGTGCTCAGTGGCATGGCAGCCACTAGTTTGCCCCAACTCTGGAGCAGAGGCCATGTAGGATTACACCTGAGGAGGTCTGCTTTGAAACTCAACTCATTTCCTTGTACAGCTCACAAACGAAACTAAAAACCAGGTCAAACACTGAGCAGCAGTGTTACTTCTGTTTTGTTTCACTTACTGTATTTTTATGTCCTTCATTTTACTGCTAAGCTCTCCACCACCCAGAAAAAAAAAAAAAAGGATAAGAAAAACCCAGGAGAGAAGACAAGAGCAAAAACGCCAAATTCTTCAAAATGAATGGGAAAATTCTCCTGGCACAGTGTGTGTGGGAGACGATTTCACACCAGATATTCACTTATTTATCATGCCTCGCCTCTTAATATCAGGTGAGGCACCATTCTGCTTCCCAGAACTGGTATTTAAGCCAGCTGCTCTGCACAAGCACACACCACCCTCACCTGCACATCAAGAATGGTGGGTGACTTTCTGCGTGTGCTCTATGTTATCACTCACTTAAATTTCTACTGGAACCACTTCATAAGGCCTTTGAGGTGTCACATTTCCTCCCAGGGTGCTTTTTCTGCCAAAGAGCCTATGTTCTGAAATCGGCACGGCGGGGATACGGTTTCACCTCCCCTCGCCTGCCTTTCGGTGGTGGCGGTGGGCGTGCATGTGTGCCACCCGAGACTGCTCGGTCAAGGGCAGGATCACAGCAGTGCCTGCTCTTCGCAGTGCTGATCCGAGCCCTCGGCTCCTGTGCTCTCCTCAGTGGCCTGACTGTACCTGATGCTCCAGAGGAGGGCTACAGACCGAACTGCTTATGCACATAACGTGAGGCTCGCAGGGGAGGATGGCAGTCCTTGCCTCCTTCCAAGGAGGAAATTGCATCCCCTGCGATAAGTAAGTTTTTATCTATGCGCTGCGATATTGCGGGGAATTCTAAGGACCTCTCATGGCAACTAGGAGGCGAAAAACAATCATTAACCCCTCCTCCACCTCCCTCGAAGCCATTCAGCAGCAATTTAACCCGCAAGCACAACACAACACAGATAAACCAATTTCTATCAGCCTTTACGCTATCTCCGGCTCCTGCCATTTGGGATATTCACCTAGTTTGACGCTTAAGGCATGCTGCAGAGCCTGGCCGCAGACCCTTCCGTGTCTGCTCCGGGGGATTTGTTTCTACGGGTCACTTTCAGGGTATTTTTTCCCATCTGCTCTCTTTTTCCAGTCAGGCAGAAGCAGGGGCGCCGCTGAAGTTAGGATGCTCTAAGGAACCGCTAAACTTCCACCGCACGCTCCGGTGCGGCACCGCCGCCCCCTCCCCAGGAAGAAGCCGGCGCCCTGCTCGCCCCGGCAGTGGCCGAGGCCTCTTGTCCTCTCCTCTTTCCTCCCCTCCGTTGCCCTGCCCGGCTCCGGGGAGGCGGCCGTGCCGGCGCTCGCCCACTGCGGCGCGCCAGGAACGGGAGCGCGGCCGGGCTGACCGCAGGCCCCGCGGCCCCTCCGCCCCCGGCTGCTGCAGACC